>CAAKHF010007541.1:16241-39356 GCA_901007745.1 Hippocampus kuda
TTCTGGAACGAATTCATGGCTATTCCATTCATTTCATTGGGTAAAGATGATTTTTGGTAGGACCGTTTTGAATTAAACCTGTGTGTTAAGGCACCGCTGTACTAAAAGAATATAGAAGAATAAAGAAACGTTTATTTGGTGGCAAGTGCAGGATACATGTGAGGGAGGCCAATATTCAAGGAGTGAGAGCGGCAGAGTCCGGTGAAGGATGTCCACAGAGCAAAAAGGCCAGGTCGAGGAAATGTACATGAAAGTGTGCCGCACGGAGCAGATGAAGTTGCACAGTCCTGGAACAAGGAAACCGAGCAGCACTAATTCCAGATTCCGTGACAGCTCGGAAAACAAATAGAAGCGCGGCTATCTGTCTGCTGCTGAGAGAGGGCGGAAAGGAGATTGGATGGGAGTGTGAGAAATGTTGAAGTGGGAGGACAAAAAAGCTCAATCTGCTGCTAACAAGATTGCCTGGGTGACTGCTTGGGTGGCGTGTCATCCCTCTGGCCGCTCACTTATCAATAATTGAAAAATTATTTTGAAGCAGCAGCGGGAGAGCAGATCTCCTCTCATCTGTGCTCCTGCCTAAAAGGGCTGCGGTGCAAACAAACAAAAACAAAGCACATTTGGCACAGTTTTGAATGAAATGTTAACAAGTCAGTATTTTGATATTGTGACCGGACAAAGGGGAGCAAAGTTAGCATAGCTTTGTGCCATTTTGGCTTCAAACCGCCACCTTGCTGTTGTCTGAAATTGACCTCGAAGCGCCTTCGGAATCGCATTACAAAACCAAACCCACAAGACAGGTGAGATGAGACCTTCGCAATGTGCGCCCGAGGGCATTTTGATGTTGATTTCAGTCAACAGCAGAGGGCGCTATAAGGCCAAAGTGACAGCCCTCTGACATGGATGAAAACAAACGTGTTAAGTGTGTTGTTTATTTCATTTCTGTCGGAGCAAATTAGCACAAGAAATAGTCATCGTTGAAGCTTTTTTTTTTTTTTGAAATGCATGCAAACAGGCCATATTTATGCTTATATCAGGTGGCAGCTGGGAGCATAACTTGAAGAACTAAGCGTGAACGGGACTTTTATTTATTTATTTTTTTTTATTTGATGTTTTGTATTGGCCTGCAGCATGTTGTTTCACTGCTGAACGGTGATGGATGTTTGACCTGTCCAACGTCCAAACATAAAAAAAAAAAAAAAAAAAGAAAGAAAATGCAGCCTCTGGCTACTGTTGTTCCAAGGCCTTGACGGCTTGACAGCCTTTGTCTGTGCATGGCGATAAATTTGAAGTGCCACTGTGGAATTTCGTCCCGGCATACCTTCGCCCGATGACTTTGCCCAAAAGCTCGCGCTCGTTGTGAACTCAGTGGGGGACAGAACAAAACACGTAGGCCTGACTTGTTGGAATCTGTCGTCTGTCTATTCAACAGCCTCCTGCTCTGCAAGAGAAAGACGAAAAGTACATCTGATTTGTGCATTTGAGGGATATGCCCCCACCCCGCAAAAAAATAAAGAAAGAAAAGCTCTTTTTGTTGATCAATTCATGTCAAAACTATTCCAATTTTCTTCGCATTTTAACTAAATGTGGCGTCAGTGTGTCATAACACAGAGCGAGTAACGTGCCAGGCAAACAATTGTTCAGCAATTGTTTTGCCAATGCAGAGAGGAAAGGAATGTGTGATTTAATTCTGACTGACAAAGCAGGAATGTTCCCACTCGCAAAAAAAAAAATGTTTGCGGGGTGAGAGCTGCCATCTGCGTGTCATCTTGAGTGTGTTTTTTTGTTTGTTTGTTTTTCTCAAAAAGTCATATGACTGCGAGCGGTTGATTGGCAGGAGGGCAAAGCTGGAATGCGCTTCCTGAAAGCGGACGCAAATGGCTTTCTCACCATAACTGTCCCGCTTAAATCATTACATGATGGGCAGGTAGCCGGCAAGCGAGAAAGCGACCGAGCGAAGCCTCGTCATTTTGGAAAAGTCGAGAGGCTTGTACGTCAAGGTTCCTTTGTCCAGAGGAATAGTGGAGATGATATAAAGATCTGTCAAAGTACACTGGCCTGTCGACATCAGCTACAATACAGGGGTGATAAGCTACAGTCAGATCCATAAATATTTGGACACGACCAAAAGTAATGGGACAAATGAACAATCATCAGTCAAACTTCATTGTCCAGCTACATTTTGAAGTTTGTCCAGTGAGTTCTGAAGCAAGTCATTGAAGATGAGAAGATATTGTTCCAAAACCGTGAATTCATCCTGTTGTTACTTTTGCCAGCAGTCACACAATCAATAAATCAAAATTGGCAGCCATACATGCCAACATTCGCACGGAACAGCCGAGCAGTCCATTCGTCCATTACTTTTGCCCTCTCATTAAAGCTGGAAGTCAGCATTTCAAGCACATCTTTCATTTCATTTCTGACCCATTGTGGCGGTGTGTAGAGGCAAAACGATCACAATTGTGTCCGAGTACCAATATTTACGAACCTGATTGTACCAGTGAACGTTATCATGAGTTTTTATGCTCCTATCCTCCTGACTACCAGGAAAAAAAAAAAAGTTGTCCAATCACATTTATTTTGAAATTCCACAATCTATGTGAAGTAATTGGACTGCTCCAAAATAAATTTTTGAAATCCCACTACATTTTTTAAACAGGCTCAAATACACTTAAAACAACACAAACAACACTTCAACGTGTTCATAAGAGTCTTATAATTAAAATGCCAACAATATTTCAAGACAAAATGTGTTTGATAAAAAGTATTACTTTTCCTCTTCCCATAAAACGTGCTTGCACTGAGGGAAGCCATTTTCTTACATTTTCTAACCCCTACAAATTTGATATCATTAGAAAGCACTGAATGTCCTCCTGTCCTGTTTAGAGTCACAACAGGAGTTAATGAGATTGGATGCACTGGGTGGGAGATATATAGGTTCACAAATGTCCTCTGCAGAGGACAAATTTGAACTACTGGTAGTCAGGAGGATATGGTCAAAAGAAAAAATCCACTGCTGCGGTATCATTTGTATCGTGATATGATATCGACCGTATCGTGATACCATCAACTCTAAGGCCACGATGAAGTGTTCTTGATTTCCACCATATTAACGTCGGCGAAATTTAGTATTTGGCACCTGCATGTAAATAAGCCAAGAACGGTCTTTTCATTGAGCTCGCGGCTAATATTAAACGTTTTTATAATGCACACCGGCCTCGTGTAATTGCAAGTTTTCTGCACAAGTCAGTGCAAAACATGTTAATTAGCAGCAAAAGCCTGGCAGCTGGCGAGACATCAACATATTTGGCCAACGAGACTTTTTGCACAACCGTTGAGGCATTTATTGCTTTTCCCCCCTCTGACGCCAGCGACCAAAATGCTTACTCGCGCGCCCTCAATATTGCAACATTTGCTTGCTTGTAATTGCTGTGGCTAATTTGTGGAGACTTTTTTTCTGCGGGGGGAAAGTGCGGGCAGGATTTATTAAAACAAAATGGCAGGGTTTTTTTTTTCTGTTTGCAAGATTGCCATAGATTGACGCACCCGTGCGATATTCTGCCCCTCACCTTTGCGTCGAGCTTGTCTTCCGTATCTGTGTTTTCCATTAATTGTCTAGTTTTATGGACTCATTCAAGCGTATGACACAAGCAGCGTGCAGATGTATTTTTGTCATAAATCCTGGTTTGGTGTCATCATACTCAGCCGCTCCCTTTTCCTGGAACCAATCGATTTCTGGTTGCCTGCGCCTCGCTGGTTGGACTCGCCAAATGGATGACTGCTGCTTCTTTTGCTGGCCCTGTAGAGTCGAGGTAGGGTCACTGAGGGTACAATTATTTCCTCTTAGAGAGTGAAAAGGATAGGGATGTTTTTTTTTTTTGTTTGCTTTCATGGTAACATCCCATGCCAGATTGTTTGTTGCAGTGCCCCGGTGTGTTTTGCTCGTGGACCCTTAGTGAACCCCGCATGCCCGAGCTATCTGGATGACGCAAGAGAATCAGGGCAGATCCAGCACTTGTGTCTCATCACTTTCAGGCACACCCAGCTGTTGTCATAATTCTTCCCATTTGAAAGGCCTTCTGTGCTTCTGTCTTTTTGGATTGTCCATGTCACTGGACAGAAACAGGGTTGATTTTTTTTCGGTGGGATGGGTTCTCCACCCCTCGACTAAAAGCACTCTCGTAAACCATGAGCGTGATGAAATGAAAAGCAGGGAAGAATTACACTCCCCAAAACATACTCTTCAATCACACCTCATAAAAATAAATCCAAACCGCGGTAGGGTAGGATCAGTAGGATCTCATCGGGTTACTTTGTCAGAACTTTTCGTATCCTTCCTTGGGACTTGTGCCTCTTTTTGGCCTCAATCCTTTTCTGTCCGATTTCTCAGCAAAGTCCTCGAAGAATTCCCAAGAAGCCGGTGTGTATGAAGTGTCGTCATATCTTTTACAAATGTCCGTCAAGCGCCTGTCTTCCAGCGTCCATGCGATTCGCTTCTTCCTTGGCCACCTCAACCATCAAGATTAGCAGTGGGCTTGGCACATGTCCGCCTGTTGAAGGCATCACATTTACGGGACGGGGCGGTCCAGGGGGTCCTTCTCATTCTTTTTGAGAACTTGAGAGACAGGTCTGTGAAATCTCCCTTTCCAATGGGATCTGTTGTCCAAAGAACCTTTTGTGCCACTTTTACTTTCAGACTTTCTGGATCTGTGAAGGAGAACAGGATTGGTGGAACCATGCTGCGCTCCATCTCTCCATCTCTCGACTTGACATATACCTTTGGGGTCCTTACATCTTTTCTGGGTAGCGGCGTATTTGCGGCGTATCTTATTTTGAAGGCATGTTTATACGTTACCATAGCGACCAGAGAGTGTTGCGGCCAGATCGGACGTTCCTCGTGTCATGATTCGTGTTTATTATTATGTTTTGCCACAGTTTTCATGCAGGTCATATCATATTATTTTTTTGTATTTATCTGTCACACCTTAAAGGTCGGTCCCAGAAAATATTGTCTGACATTAAGCCAGTAGGTTGGGGACCGCTGCTCTAAATTGCTCAGCTTGCCATCGCCTTGTTGCACTTTGGTTTAAAAATTCAGCTCTTGTACAGTATAGCCGAAACGTTCAAAGACTCACCATTGGTGCCCCATTTATGGTGTTTAACCTGCTTTTTTTTTTCCTCACTTTTTTTGAAATGGGAAGGACCGGGTTAGGACAGAAGCCAGGGATTCTTCAGCACGCTTGTTCTGTAGCTATGCCCAACGTTGCCAAACCCTGCTCCCCGCTGAGATGACCCTGGGCATTACTCTGCAGCTGTACAAACACAGCCTTATTGCTGAACACACTCTCATGTTTAAGCTGAGCCAAATCCAATTATTTAGCTAGCCTTGAGACTCCCCTGCCCCTTCTTTTATATATACTGTATACACATATACATTTTACAATATTTCAGTAGCACCTATTCAGCTGCCATGTTCAGATCATGAGCGGCTCTGCCAGGCTAAACAAGCCTGACAAATATGCTCCACTGTTCTCTTCTAGCCGGCACGGTGGTTGACTGGTTAGCACGTCGGCCTCACAGTGCAGAGTGGGTTTTCTCCGGGTACCAAAGACAGCTGGGATATAGCTCCAACACGCCGGTGACCCTCGTGAGGATAAGTGGATTTGAAAATGGTTCAATGGATGGATGTTCTCTTCTCCGTCTTTCTTGTGGTTGGTCCAGCTTCCCGCAAACATGTCAGCTTTTGCTCAACTCCACTTTGTTTGAAAAGTCGACAACGTCGACAGGGAGCCAATGCAAAGACTCACATGGTCACCAGTCAACATGAACAACTGGCTCCTGGGGAATCCAGCCCACGTGAACATAAGCGCGTCCAGGCACCTTCAATCACCTTGCCTGCTGACTTTTTTAAATGAACTTTGGGGGAGGTATATTTTGAAGCTGCCACATCACGCTCTGGACCCCTCACTTTAAAGGCTGGCTGTGCTCCAGATGTCAGTGGTATAATTCATGCAAAATTTCCTTCTTGCCAGCCATCGCACAAGAATGACAGGGAAGTTTGAATGATTCGTCAACGTACTGTCGACGACGCCGAAGTTCCAAACACACATTTTCGGACTGAATTTTAGCCTAACTTTCTTTAACTCTTTCATATACTCTGTAACCCAGGGGTCGGCGACCCAAAATGTTGAAAGAGCCATATTGGACCAAAAAAAAAAAAAAAATCCCCAAAAAACAAATATGTCTGGAGCCGCAAAAAAATAAAAGCCTTATAATGAAAGCAACAGATGCTGTATGTAGCTATGTTAGCCTACTATCAACATGACTAAATTGGCTACAAATACACAACGAGCATTCATGATTTTTTTTTTTTGTTTTTCCCCTGCAGTTCATCCTGTAGAGCATGGGTGCCCAAACTTTTTTGACGGAACTTTTCGATCAACCAACCTCCCGCGATCGACCCGTTACCGCACACTCGCACATACGCACACACTTACACACTCATGCCGTAATGAGCAACAGCCATAACAGCCGCCAAGATGAACGAGGCACGGGACGCACTTTTGCAGCGTGCTAACTATCGTTAGCATTTAAAAATTCTACTCTCGGGCAAGTGTCCTCAGTGAATTGGACACAACAGGCTGTTTTTGTTTTTTTTAAATTTATTTTTATTTTTTTTAACAACAGCCCCCTGACTGACATCCCGCCCTGCTAATAGAAACATGTGTCGCAGGCTATGACGCAAATCATCATTGACGAAATGTTGAAATTGAATATTTATTCTACACATTTTTACAGCATTGGAAAACCTTAATGTTTGTGTCATGTTTGCCCTCTTATAGAAACCATGTTAAAACAAAAAAAGATATCCCCCCCCCTTTTTCCATTTTCAAACATTTTTGAAAAAGCTCCAGAGAGCCACTAGGGGGCACTAAAGAGCCGCATGCGGCTCCTGAGCCGGGGGGGTTGCCGACCCCCGTTCTAACCCAAAAATATGATAAGCTGTCCACTGTAGTAACCGCTGTCCCTGAAAGGGTTAATGTCTTCTTGAAAGACGTCAGCATCCCCCCCGTTCTCCCATGTTTGTTGGTTACCTTTCAATGAAGGTGTCTAAGCTAATTGTACGCTGTGGGAGCCACACTGACGAGACAACGGTCGGACCAATGGACGCGGTGGCACCATTAGACCGGTGAGAGAAAAACCCAACGGTCTGTGATCTCCGTTTTGAGACCCTGTCATCATGGATTTGACCGTTGCCTTTTATCATGAGAAGAACAGCAGCTGGATACAGGTGTTAAGGTTTAGTTAAAGGCTGAGGCCTAGCTGACCGCTAAAAGCCTTGGAGCAGGTTATGAAAGCTGGGTTATTGGCTTTTAACAAAGAAGCGCACAAATGCCTTCCCGCTACAGCAACAAGGTTATGGATGACGAATTCCACCAATTAAGAAATGTCGTACACTGCGTTGGCAAGTTTGCGCCACAATTATGGTTAGCCAGTGACCGCAGACGGCGCTCTGGAGTTGAGCGTGGCGACTGTTGCTGCTGGCCAATAAATTTTTTTTTTTTTAAAAAAAGGGTTCAGCACAACTCAACAGAACAAACTTCTTGGCTCCAACGCACTTGCGTGGGAATCTTCAGCGATCGCATTTTATACTTAATGGTTCTTGCTTTACAGCACCCAGGTTTCATTTCCTTCATTGAATGTGGTCGCGATTTGGGCCAAAGGCTTGCCAGGTTTGTTCTTTGTGTATTTCAAAGAAAACAGCTACTCCCGCATCGGTCTTCTGGGAGGTCTGGCGTGGGCAGCTTGCTTTTTAAAAGTAAAAGGGCTCCTTGTTTGGGGGAGGGGGGAACTGCCGCAGTTGATTCGACAGAGGTCTGCATTGTGATGGCGCATTGTTGCGACCAAAATGGATAAAATGAAATACATTGACCAGAATTGAGTGTGTTCTCTCGTCGGAGGGAAAAGTACTGAATTGTGTGTGTGTTTTTTTTTCTCACATGCTGTTACTGTTCCAGCGATAAGATAATTGAAAAATGACTGGCTTCCTGGAGAAGGCCTCATTCAAGGCAACTTTTTTTTTTTCAAGGGGAATTTTATTCGTGTTATCTCTCAGGTCAGTCTGAACTTATGGAACGACTCCTCCTTCTTTCTTGATGTTCCCCGAAGTGTTGATCCCGACTCAGTTTTGAAACTTCATCTTTGCACTTTGTATTCAAAGTGTAACACCTTCAAGCGGTGGACCTCACATGTTGTCATCCGCGATCCTGCGCCGGTCACTTGTGGAGCCAGCAGCCCAACAGGGAACCCGTTGCCCTTGGACGCGCGGAACATTGTGCCACCCGGCTGTCCGTCTGAATCCCTCGACGAGGCGATGTGATGAGGAGCGGCAGATGTTTCCGGGGTTTGCGTCTGCGCAGTGTGTGGTGATAAATAAAACTCTGAACTCAATCGCCGCTGCTGTTTTTTTGTGGCTTTCTTGCGCCGCAAGCCCAAGCATCCATCTTTGTCGCTGCTGTGTGGTCTTGCGCTAAATGGCTTCAAACCACACCTTGCTTCATGACTGCTTCGAGCCGGCGATTATGGTGATTCAATGCAGCCGCAACCAGACGAAAGAAATCAATTGCACCTTTTCAAGGGAGAACTGCAGCGCAAGTGAGTCTTGCTCACTTGCCAGCCTTTGATCGTGTGAATGCATCGAACGATAATGACATGGACCGGTCTGAAAGGCATACAAACACTTTCTTTCAGACTTGATTTAATCAACAGCTCGTAGTCTACGACACTAAATCACTTATCCGGGATTTTTAAAATGACGTTAAACATTCAATATGTTTTCTAAAGGGCCAGCCCGGTGGTCGACTGGTTCACAAGTCACAGTGCAAAGGTCGTGGGTTCGATTCCGGCTCTGGCTTTCCTGTGTGGAGTTTTCATGTTCTCCTCGGGCCTGCGTGGGTTTTCTCCGGGTATTCCTCCCACATTCCAAAAGCATGCATGACAGGATGATTGAACACTCGAAATTGTCCCAAGGTGTGAGTGCGAGCGCGGATGGTTGTTCGTCTGTGTGTGCCCTGCGATTGGCTGGCAACTGGTTCAGGGTGTCCCCTGCCTACCGCCTGAAGACAGCTGGGATAGGCTCCAGCACCCCCACGACCCTTGTGAGGATAAGCGGTTCAGAAAATGGATTAGGTATGACTAAATCTTAGTACCAACAGCAAAAAAAGTTATATCCACGTGATTCTTCTCGCTGACCATTACGGAATAGCGCCTGAGGTTCAGAGTTAAGCACCGTCACATTCGAGTACCGATGCAAAGTTGAACAAAAGTTGAGTCACCAATCCTGAAAATGATCATAGCCAGCCTATGAAACGTCGCTCCAGCCTTGACTCGTTCAAAACATCGAGTTACCCATTTATAAATACACCAAGTGCAACTCAATCAATCTTTTATTCGAATCGAAATGATTTGTAGCATTTATTGCTCAATACGCCGTAACCAAGGCATTGCAAGTTGTTGCATCATCGGAGCGAACTGGCTCGATCTGATTTTGATTTAGCGGTAATTGGATCTTTGTGGCTCGAATCTCCACAGGCTGCTTTATCTCTGCCCTCCTCTATTCAAATGAATAACATTTTGAAGCGCCGCTTGGCGCGAGGCTAAATGATGGATTAGTCAATCTTGCTTTTTGGACGCAAGGACAGAGGAGATCCCGACAGAGGAGCGAAAAGATGGATGATTCGGGGGGGGAACAAACTCAGGATTGTCCACACGCTCTTGCTTGAGTTTCACATCCTTACATAATCTCCCGCCTGTGTTACATGCGGGCGGGCCAAGGCCATCAATCACGGGGAGAGTCAGTAGTCAGGAAAACAAGTGGCTTTTTTTTCTTTTTTTCATATTTAAGTGGGTGTGATGGAAGATGCGTTTTTGCGCGGATGTCATCGCAAAAGTCCGACTGAAGCTTTCCAGCTGCTTCTTTTTGAAGCTCTCCACCAAAGCCAAGTCAATGCGCATGACCGTAAAGAAATGCAATCGGCGATCTGTGAATTGACCTCTTTGAGAACCCCCGCGTAAGAAAAGAAGCCCCAAGTGTTGCTCCGGGCCTTTTGTGTCGACGTTCTTCGTTCTTTGTGTCGTTCAGGAAATGACAAGCGACGATGCCGTCGCCGACATCACCGTGGGAACCAATGTGGGCCTGTCATGACTTCCTGCCGCTGATATGCACTTGAAGCACCAAAGGGCCAAAGGTGTCAATTTCCTCTTTGACACATGAAAGCTCACTGATCCAACTGAACTCTTCCAGGGGTCCGCTGTCGCTGCGCATGGTTTTGCTTTCCGGTTGGGCGCTTACGAACTTTGTTGCTGTTTTTGTGAGTTGTCAAAAGGGCTCTTTTGAGGGCCTCATTAAAAAAAAACCAAAAACTCCACATTAAATGTCAAACCAGCTATTACCTAACGTGACAACCGCACAGTGTCTGGTAGGGAGATTAATGTACGTGGTAAATCTCTTTTGGTCGCGTGACATTTTTCCTCGCTCCGTAATGGCTTCGAAAAGACTCCCGACGGTGGATTTCACAGCTCTTTGTGTTTGTTTTGTCGCACCACATCATCACCTCGTAGACGTTCGGCTACTGTGGCCACACACGTGGCCGGCAGGTGGGCTAAATCTCCAAGGAATGATGCCATTTGCTTTTGTTACACTCTCTGATCATATGTTCGCGTTGCAGTTTGTCCGGTCCGACGCGATGAGCCATGATTTAGAGCAAGGCGAGGAGGACGCAGCCGTTATAAACATTATCGGATTCGCTCCCTGTTTGTTTTACGGGCCGATAGTTTATGGTCCCAAACGCTCGCAGAGAGTTGGAGAAAAATGGCCGCCGACCACCATCATAAAAAAATGATGGATGCTGTAACCTTCGTAGGATCCAGTTCCCGTTTACCCCCTGCAAATAAACTTTTGCGCTATTATGCGTTTTCAGGACCTGTTTGAGGCTACAGCTGCTGCAGCAATTAGTTTCATTCGATTTCCTCTCAAAGGTGCTTGATCAGGTCGAAGAATGGATCGACGCAGTCGAGCTCAAGCCGTTCCCGCAAAGTTGGACGCGTCGACCGGTTTTCATAAAGAACCCGTGTTCGGCAGACGGACGACACTCAAGAGACGGACAAGTTGAAAGGAATCTGGCAGAAGGGCTTTGAGACGTTCGGTGAAGGGTTTTGAAGAAGGTTTTGGAAGATAGTGAAACAATCCATCAGGAAGCGGAAAACGCGATGCAAGTGCTACTCTGGTTTCTTCGCTATCCTGTGTGAAAAGGGAAAATTGTTTTTTTGGGGTTTTTTTGCAAGGCAAGCCAAAATTATGTCATGGCCTGTATTACTCTTATCTGTCGCAAAATTACAGAGTAGCCACAAACAAGTCTAATCGCTCCTTCATCCCGGAGTTTCATCACGATGAGCAGAAAAATCTCACATTTGGACAAGGTACGAATGATACGACAGAAAAAAAAGGTTCCTTTCATTTGCTCTGACTAGATGAGCGCTGAGGGAGAAGAAAAGAAGGCCACGATGTTTCCTCTTCCAAGATGTGTTCAGTGAACGCTTGCATAAATCCCTCGAACGTGGATTAGCAAAATTATCTTTTCCTCTTCGCTTCCATTCAGACAGAAGCGGGTCTTCAAAAAGGTCTGCCCCTTATTTAAACGTTGGACGTGGATTTAATCAAAGGCAGGCCTGCCTGGAACACGAGTCCAAGTTTTTGCGCTTTGCTAGCTAGCATGGTCAGAGTTTCTCGCTTTTGTTTTTGTTCTTTCCCTCCTGGAAGCTGGCACGATGTCAATGACATAACATAAGGCTGCCGTTGATTCATGCATGACGCGGCGTAACCCCCAAACTCACTTCCTCTCCGCTTCCCCGCACGAGACTTTGGAATAAATCGAACTGGCCTCGGAGGCTAATGAGTCGTTGACCTCGTTGTTGTCTTCTTGACTTTCGTCACTTGCCCTTCGTCACACCCACGCACATTTTGAGCTCATGCGGATACCTGCCGGAGGGATGGCTGTTGGTTTAACCTCTGTCAAGTTTGCGCACGGCTTCAATGTGATGTAGCTATGATGTCATGCGGCGGCCCTTCCAAACACAACCGCAGTCCCTTCTCGGGCTTGAGGCGTTCCAGCGGTTAGTAAGTTTGAATTGTCAGCGCCGGTGGGCAGGGACGACACGCTTCGGTGCAATGCTGGACATTGTGGCTTAAATCTCGTGTTTTGTTGGATTTTGATCACATGTCCTCGTGTCGGCCGTTTGTGTTGCCATATTCAATCCATTACATGTGCATTGATAGATTTTGCGGGGGTCTTGAGACCGCTTGGGAAACATGCAGTTGAGCCATGTGATTCGCTTTTCTCACATGTATAAAGTGAATTTTAGTGGTTTTCATATCTGACTGGCATGCTTCCAACGTAAGGGTTATTTTGCTGGTGGCTAGGGAAAAAAAAATCTGCTTTCAGAGATTAATACATCGACCCCAACCCTTTAAACCAAATTTAATCCAATTTACTGAAGAGAACAAGTTTTTCTCACAGAGGGTCTCACGGATGCAATTTTTGTACCGCTCTGGAACCACTAAGGTCAAACAAAATGTGCTGTAGGACAGGCTTATAATAGTTTGGGGGTTTTCATTATGGTCGGTATATTTTCATTTTGACTTTCTTTAAATTCAGTTTTAATTACCGTATTTTCCAATTATACGTCGGTCCCGATTATAAGTCACACCAGCCAAAAAATGCATAATTAAGAAGGAAAAAAACATATAAATCCCACTGGAGTATACATCGCATTTTTGGGGGAAAATTTATTTGATAAAATCCAACACCAAAAACATATATGTCATCTTGAAAGGCAATTTAAAATAAAAATAAAATAGAGAACAACAGGCTGAATATGTGTACGGTATACTAACGTTACATGACTGACATGCCTGGTAATGTCAGTAACGACGTTACATATTAAGAGTTATTCAGATAATTCTAGCATAAAGAACATGCTAACAATGAAAAACAACAAAAAACCGTGACTTATAGTCCGGAAAATACGGTAGTACGATACGCGTTTTTTTTTTATTTTTTTTTTTAAATTTTGGGGGTAAATGCTTCACTTTAGTTTTAGTATTAGTTTTTGTAAATCCATGGAGTATTTGTCAAGTGCAAGGTAAAGAAAACATCCCAAAGCACAGTGTCATAAAGTAATCTTACTTTATGACAACTTCTCAAAACTAACTGATCTTCCTTCCTCTATACAGACGTACGGCAACACCAAAATAAATTCATTTAAAATCAGCCCTGAAAGCTCATTTTCGGCATGCAGTGACGAAGACGAGCACGTGCCGTACCTGCGCTGGCATTTCCAGTCGACACGAGAATCCCCTCCCGGAGGGAGTTGCCCCGTGTCATTGCCGGGTGTTTACGAGCCTCGGAGAGCAGCTGCGGGCCCCCTGATCTGTGAATCCTCGAGAATGCGGGTCCTGCTGTGTTGCTAATGGGCCCTGTCCAACATTCCTCCCGCCTGTCCACCGCCACACGAGACGGGAGACTCGCTGATGTCCGATGACATCACATCCTTCCCACATGTCGCCTGTCAAGAAGCACTTAAATGATTGCACGCAAAAACAAATGTTTTCCTATGTTATAAATAATTCACCTGCGTCGCCAAATGAATCATTCCAGTGTTTTTGCAGCACTTGGATTTACATTTCCTCGTTACGTTGTGCTTGCCATTTTTCTAGTTAGCCCGAGGACACCGCTGATGGAATCTCTTGTTTCCAGGTTTTCGTGTGGGCCGACAATGGAGATGCAGTGTTCATCCGAGAGTTCACCCTAATTCGACCAGACCACTTCTCCGAGGAGCCTCCCCACGACACCAGCCAAAAACCCGAGGATCCGGTAAATGATTTTTAATTCCATGTCAGGACCATTTGTATACATTCCTTAATAATTCCTACAGAACGGAATGGCCGTGTCCCATGGAAGCTAGCAACTGCCAATAAATCAAATGTGTTTACGCACGGGGAGGATTCCGCTTGCTAATGATGTGAATGGAGGTTTGAACGTGAAGCATTGCAGCGGATGCAAATTCACACTCGATCTCAAAAACCCGATACGGTGAAACCCCACTCTTGGCGAGCGATAGCGACCTGATCTGAGCTGTCCATTAAGCCGCAACATCCCTTATACAAATGCGCCAACGCCAGCTACCGGATCATTTGTTTTGCGTGGACGTTGTCGTGCGTATGACATTTTCTGTTTCCGAGTGAAATAAATGAGTTGATATTCCTTGAAATGATGCATGCCCCAGCAAAAAACAAAAGAACTTTGCGGGCTTGGAAGGCCGACTAGTACATGAAAAGCGAATGAGTGATGTCAGCAGAGACTCGTTAGCCCTTGTGTATCATGCTAACACGTCTTAAGACCGGGAGGCCGCAGACTCCCTGGAGCCGTATTTGTGATTCCTTTCAGCACTCACTTGGTCTCGGACTCCATGTTCCTTGTTGGATCTTGGTTCAATATTGAGCTTGATTCGCGGCCAAGATAAACACGGCTTAATTAGCGAGCGCTCCGGGAGGCGGATCGCGGCCTCCGATGAGTATTCGCTTTGACTTCTGTGAGTATGCCAGGGTCGCTTGGCGCGCATTAAGGCTGACCTAGCCTGCACCCTTTTCCGCGTCCCTCGGGAAGGGGGCCGACAGGTTTGCTCTCCCTGGTTTTCCTCGCCGACGCTTTCCGATATACTTGAGCGGACTCCGCCGTGAATGAGCTTCGAGCAAATCGGCATCCACAGACAAAGAGTCGTAGTCCATCGTGGCTCTGATGACTGAAATGTTGGCCGACTCCCCATTTTTTTTCCACTCGGGGAAATTTTCCCAGATGATTTGCTCCTGTTCTTCAAGTTCAAAAGCAGTCAAATAAATGCCAGCGTAGGTGAAGGCTTTCAAAGGCCTGTTTGTGAGATTTGAGGCGTGGGAGAGGAAAACTCTTGGTGATTGAACAAAAGAGGAGTGAGGTGGTGACAGGATAAAGCGTGTGGATTTCTGCTTAGCCGGCTACCGTCTAGACGGCAAATGCGTTCATCCTTTAGATAGACCACTTTGAAGTGAAAGGTAATCTCTCGTTTCGCGTGGGCTTGTTTGGAACCCTATTTGTTGGACAAATACGGCTTGGCTTCACACCGGTGCTGACCGAGTTGTACGGAGGCTCCGGCATGAATGTGCATAAGGTTTGACAAAAATAACAGCTAACTCAAAACTTTATGGCCAAGTCGCTTTGACTGCAGCTTTGGGTCAACTGTGGGGGGGATGATCTCGACCAAAACCAGTCAGGATGTGCGATAGCTTATGACGGTGAAGCGGTTATAATGACAGCCCTGAGTTAGCGGTTTTAGACATGGATACGTCCTCATACTGCAGGTTGAAAGAGTGTCAAATTGTTGTTGTTGGTGGTGTATTTGTATAATCCAGCGCAAGTCGTCGTGTTTGGGAAAGTGTGGCAAAGAGCAAGCAGGATGTGCACTCGGTGGCCCAGCCTCACATCCTGTGTTGAGCTTCTACATCAGGGATGGGCAACTAGGGTTATGTAGCCTGCAACCACAGTCTGAGTGGCCCCTTGTTTAAAAAAAATATATAGATTTAGATCGTGTTTTTTTTTAATATAAAAATGCGGATAAACATACAATATACTGTATGTTTTCCATGAAAAACAAATCGGGTGGAAATCGGGGATACAAACCCTAAAATAAATGGAGGGAAAATTCATCCATCCATCCATTATTTAAACCGCTTATCCTAAATATAAAATAATGAAAAAAAATGAGAATGCAAATCCATAGGTGCCATAGGTGTAAGTGTCCACTGTAGTTTTAAGTTGTTATATCCTGCCCTGCACTACGTTAGTCAGCCTATTATTCATTCATTCATTCATCTTCCGAACCGCTTTTATCCTCACTAGGGTCGCGGGGGGGTGCTGGAGCCTATCCCAGCTGTCTCCGGGCAGTAGGCGGGGGACACCCTGAATTGGTTGCCAGCCAATCGCAGGGCACACAGAGACAAACAACCATGCACGCTCACACTCACACCTTGGGACAATTTAGAGTGTTCAATCCGCCTGCCATGCATGTTTTTTGGAATGTGGGAGGAAACCGGAGCACCCGGAGAAAACCCACGTAAGCCCGGGGAGAACATGCAAACTCCACACAGGGAGGCCGGAGCTGGAATCGAACCCAGTACCTCTGCACTGTGAAGTCGACGTGCTAACCACTGGACTACCGGGCCGCCCCAGCCTATTATTTTTGGGGGGCATATTTGGAATGATATGTAAGTCAAACGGTACCTAAATAAAATGAATCATTTTGAGTGAATTGGTCTTTGTGACAAAAATGTGCTGAATGAGTTCTTGCACTAAATGTTGGTTGCTTGGTTTTGTGCCATCGTTCTTATTTTTTTTTTATGCAAGAGAACCCTTCGCACATGAAAAGAAATTACAGCATGTGCTTATTTTGGTGTTTGCTTCTACTGGATGTCTTACACATGCATTGAAAAATGTATTATCAGAATTGAAATAGATCAAGTACGCGTATTATATTTTAGGACTGATGAAAAATTGTGGCCCCCCCTCCAGCATTTATACAGCCCATCCCTGCTCCACATCAAGGTGCACAATTAAGCACTGCGTTTATCTTTGTTAGGCAAGTATGCATGTTAGTTTTTGGCAAGTGCTGCTGATCTTTGGCTCAAGCCTTTTTCTCTCAATGTGCACCTGGATTTGAACCTTGCCTTGGTATACACTCAGCAGCACATCCATACAGTCAGGCTTCTGTCGAGAAACAACACTTTGATTCATCCGTCCGTCCAATTTCCAGACTGCGAGTCCTCCGGGTGGCTCTCAGGTGATCTGAAGCCCATCCCGGCTGACATTTTGAGCAAGAATAAATCCAACTTGAATGTCAAAATGGTTGCAACAAAAGACAGCGATTCTTTGCAGAGTAAGAAACGATGCCATGAAAAGCACGGAATGGTTGTTCGGGGAAGGAGCCCATATTTGCCTCGCTGACATGTTTGCTTTGACTAACCCCGTGTAAATTTACAAAATGCTGTTTGGACAGAAGCTCCCGAGCAATGAATGTGGTGTCGAGCCACGTGGCGTTGGCTCATTGAAGCCTTCTGTCATCCCCACCCCCGTGTGTTTGTTCCATCAACATCGGCCCTCAGTAAATCCCTGGCAAGCCACGCGACCACCCCCGGCTTCATGTGGTCTTGCACCATTTCACTGTGGGTACTGGAGTTATGCTGTTGAGGTACAAGGCCTCACCACATAACAAGTGTGGGTTTGTGTGCAGCCAGTCGTTGGCCAGCTACTGTTTTCTGCATATTTTGCTGTGTTTTTAGATCCACACACGTCACTGCCACATTGCGTCCTGTAGGTCGAGATTTGGTGCACCGACGCCGTGGCGAAAAGTCGGGAACCCAATCCTGATTAAGGGTTTGAAGGGTTTGTTCAGGGGTGGCCCGGTGGTCCAGTGGTTAGCGCGTTGAACCCACAGTGCATAGGTAACTGGGTTCAATTCCAGCTCCGGCCTCCCTGTGTGGAGTTTGCATGTTCTCCCCGGGCCTGTGTGGGTTTTCTCCGGGTACGCAAAATTCCAAAAACATGCATGGCAGGCTCCAAATTGTCCCTCGGTGAGCGCGGATGGTAGTTTGTCTCTGTGTGCCCTGCGATTGGCTCACAATCGGTTCAGGGTGTCCCCGCCTAGTGCCCGAAGACGGCTGGGATAGGATCGGTTAAGCGGATCGGAAAATGGATGGATGGGTTTGTCCATCTGAGCTGCTCTGTACCCCCCACCCCCCGCATGATATCTGCTCCTCTTTACCACTTCAAGACCCGCGCACCTTTCCCGGGGTCAAGTGATGCGTATGTAATCGTTTCCATATCGGGTCGCACCAATGTTTATACCCCGCCTGCATTTCCATAAACAGAGATGCTTGTACAACTGGGGAAAAGAAAACGTCTCATCCAAGGATTCTTGGATGTCCTTGGCACCGCACACTCCAGTGGACTCCAAAAGGCGCTGATTGTTACTGTTAAGCCTCTCCTCGTTCGCTGTCTTGGGATGGCAAAACATGTTTTCTTTCAAAGGGAAGTCCCCAAACGCCTCGCTTTGCTTTTGGCCGCAAGCGCTGTTTAAAAATGAGTTCCAGGCCCACCTATTAGCATGTTTATTATCTATCACTGTGTGGCACTTTAATAAAGGTGAAGAGGCACAGAAACGGCACGCCGTGAGCTTCTGCATGAATCGCTCATTATGGGCACTTGGCTCGGACGGCCCCGCTGTAATCTCCAGTGTAAGCAACGGCGTTATCCCGACTGTAATTATGTACCTGCCGCTGAAAGATCCCCCGCCACCCATGCGGAGCGGCGTACAGGTTAACCACTGGGCAACATGCAAACCAAAACGTATCGCTTTCTTTTAATGTGGGCTCTAATGGCTGGAGTGGCTGGGAGAGAGTTGGGAATGAAGTGTTTTTCAAGCCCGGAAAGATGTGTCATGTTCCACTCGCGCTTAAAAAAAAAAAAAGAAAAAAACTCTTGTTAACTACCAGTTGCAATCAGAGGAAGCACTCGATTCTATACAACTTTCGAAATGCGACCTGTGAACTCTGCCTGGCTGCAATTAGTCATGTGACCGGGAACATGACAATGCACTTATGAAGCAATCGGTTTGTTTCACCGCTAACTCGCAGATGGTTGCGTGCAGTGTAACAGTTCATCTCTTCCAGCCGCTGTGAGCTCACGCGTGCAAAGAGACAATTGCGAGACGGCACCCCTGCTGGGCCACAAACGCGCAGGTTCACACGCACGCGTCCCTCTCTCTCACGTACACACACAGACACACACACATTTTTTAATATATTGGAGCCCCCCCAGAGCAAATGTTCACAAATGCTAACCTTGACACACTTGCCAAGCAAAAAAGTGAACAGCGCACAAGACACGCTTGGTCCAAATAGGTCAAGAAGAGTGAGATAAGCCTTTGACTCAAATGAAGAATAATCGAAGCCTCTTTGTGTTGATGGTCGTGGACTTTAGCTTTTATTTGGCTAAAAGTGGCCAGTCCTCAACATACTGTGGATTGAACAAAAAGAGGAAGCGGTTGGAGGCGATATATGATGAGGGGCCCGATACAATAAAATGTAATGTACATGAAGAAGTGGTGAGACCAGCCATGAGGCGTGGAAGCAGCAGCACTTAGCAAAGTTGAAGAAAATTAGCTCGCTCTTACCAAAATGAAGATTTCGATGAATGGCTCGAAAGGACAGAATAAGAAATGAACACATCAATGACGGTGGCCCAAGTGAAAGAAAGCTCAAGAAGCAAGACCGAAGTGCTTTACATGTCTGATGAGGAGTACCGAAGGCCACCATTTTGGAAGAGAAGATGCAGATGGAGGTACGCGGGACTTGGAAATAGGGAACACCAAGAAGCACATGGAAAGTGACAGCCGCACACTTAACAGGAACTTTGAGGCTCAGACAAAAGTTCGGCCTCAAATTCGGAGAAAGCTGGAAAGAAAACTCTCTTCTCAACTCATTCATTCATTTTCAGATCCATTTATCCTCACAACGGTAGCGGGGTGTGCTGGAGCCTATCCCTGCTGTCTTCGGGCCGTCGGCGGGGGACACCCTGAACCGGTTGCCAGCCAATCGCAGGGCACACAGTGACGAACAACCATCCGCGCTCACACTCACACCTAGGGACAATTTAGAGTGTCCAATCAGCCTGCCACGCATGTTTTTGGAATGTGGGAGTATACCGGAGTACCCGGAGAAAACCCACGCAGGCCCAGGGAGAACATGCAAACTACACACAGGCCGGAGGCCGGAGCTGGAATCGAACCCAGTACCTCTGCACTGTGAGGTCGACGCGCTAACCACTGGACCACCGGGCCGGCCATATTCTCCAAAAAAATAAAAAATAAAAAAAAGCAATTGAGTTCATCGAACCTGATTAAGAGGGAGAACCAACATCAGGGGTCTCGTTTAAAGTTGGATGGACTCGCGAGGTGTAGCAGCGTGTGTTTACAGAAAGAAGTCCGGGGATAGAAAATGATTTCTTCTTGAGGGAATATGCGTCCTGTTGCAACATGTGTTTTCCCAACTTTCCAGCTCTTAGTTCAATCCCCAAATCACAATATGAGGCGACCCAGCGGAGCAGTGAAGCCTCCAAATTTATTGGTGATTGCACACAATGAGCGCCCTCCTCCACCAAAACTCTCTGTTGTGAAGGCGCATGTGCCTGTGATTTCTGATGCCAAGTAGAAATATATCTGATCGGATTCTCGGCCATCAATCAATTGATCAGCAGGCCGGTGCCAAAATCAGGCAAGTTATCATCCACGCCCCCGCCCCACTTCTCACATTCTTTGCAATAATTGCCAGAAGGAAGGGTTTGTTTGGACTGTAAATTGTTGGGCAATTATTTGTGGCGCCTGGGGTTTTCCAGGTTGGACCACAAGCAAACCGACAGCATTCCTCAGCAAATTCTCAGTGACCTCACTTGGGATAATGACGGGGAGGGGCGGGGGTGGGGGTGAGGCGGGGTTAAGGGCAGCTCCTCCTCAGAATGGAGCGACGCGTTGAAGGCTTGTACATGGCGGGAGGTTTCTTTAACTCTCGGGGTTGGAGTGAATTGCCTCTTGCGACAAAGTACTGTGTGGTATCTCGACTTACGAACGTCTCTTCAGATTAAATTTTCAAGTTACGAAACGCTTCAACAGAAAAATATTGCCTCTTGTTACGAAAGAAGTTTCAAGATACGAAAGGTAACAATACAGTATGGGCTGCTATCCGCAACTCTGAGTTTCCTGAACGCAACACACCTATAGCTGCTCTGCCATTGGCTATTACAGAGCATCATCCTGGCATCCCATTGGCTAAGAGGGACTTCTACCGAATGTGTCTGTGTGTGGAGATACATCGATTTGCGTCGATGCAGCGTCCTCGTTATTCGACCCTTGTGCCACAAGGTGTTCAGATAGTTTTACGTACATGTGACTCACCCAAGTGTTCAAACAGTCCGGCAATCACTCACTATGCTGATGTTTGCCTTGGACATTTTCGAAAGATTGTTAAAAGCCGACAAAAGCAAACGTCTTTGGATCCGTTCTTTACAAAAAGTCAGGCAAAAACCACTTCTGAGAGAGAACATGAGCTAAAGAGGGCAAAAAACGAGGAGGACGCAATTAAAAGTTAAATGACCATCATTATTTTTTCTTGACTCGATTCTTTGTATTTTTAAATTGTGCACAACTCATTTATTGTGCAGTAATGTAATTCTAACATACATTTGTTACATATTTTGATGCATTTTTATGCTTCATAAAACATTTATGTCTGAATTTTGGGGGGGCTTGGAACGGATTAGGTGATTTGCATGGAAAACGCGTCTCTACTTACAAAATCTTTTAGTTAAGAAATTTCTCCCAGAACCAATTAATTTCGTAGAGGTACCACTGTAATGGACTTTGGGTTGGTCGTACTTTTACGGATTCTTGTAGCTTCAAATCCCCGCCACTAGGTGCCACCATTGAGCTGACTGACTCAGCACAAAGGAGGCGTTGGAGGGCTTAACAGTGAGATGAAGAATAGCCTTTGAGTTCAAAATGAGTCTTACTTCTTTCCTTGTTTTACTTTGGTGTTTGCTGGCCGAGCAGCCATGAAAGCTCTCACCGCGGTAGCCTATTTAGACAGCTGTGAGGCTGTGGAAAAGCAGTTTGAGGGGCTTAATGCGGGATCGGGCTGCTGTTTAGCCATGCACCCACGTTTCCTCTTTTCTTTCCGTCAAGCAGACCCATGTGAACTCGACAGAAATCTTGACGGGGAATGAGCTTGATTCCGCTCTGTCAACTGTCAAGGTCATTTGCGGCATTTGTATCAACATGCTCTTGAAGTGTTAAATGCCGATTTTCCTGTCATATGACGCAAAGCGCTGGCACCGGTAAGCGTCAACGCCGGTTCTCCTCTGATGTGTACACAGTCAGAGATGGGAAGATGCTTTACTGTGCAAATAAATCGTCTTGGGTGGGTGACGACTTTGCTCGTTTTCAAGCTTTTCGGGCACTTCTAGAGAGCAGGGTCAAAACCGCACCACATTTGCAAAACTTAGATTTGTCTTTTCGACTTGTGTTCATGTGTCGCTGATGGTGTCGCTGATGGACTTGCGATCGGTTCCAACTTGTCATGATCCTGTTCTTGTGTGACTCCAGCAGGTGGCATACGAGGGCCTTCCCCTCAGCGTGCACACCCGCTGCCTATCATCGTTAGCCATGTATTTAAGAACTGACAAGCTGGCTGATGCATGTCGGATTATTGACCTTGTTGCTGCTCGTGCTTGTTGATTTTCCTTGACCTCTCAATCTCGTCATAGTCGTTCTTGTTCCCTTAGTTCCACGTTTTGTCAGTATCGTCATTGTTTAGTCCTGTGATCTTAGTGTTAGCTTTTCGTGTGTATTGGATGCTTGTCATTTCGTTTGTTTTCACGGTGTTACATAACCTTGTTGATTCCTTGTTTTTTTTTCCTCGATATTTTTGACCAGCGTGTTCTGTTTTGGACTTTATCGGTTTTGCCTTTTTGATAATAAATATTTTTGTTCGCGCATTCTGTCTGGGATGCTTAACATTATTCGATTTGTTTCGAAATGAACACAACTCAGTGACAGTGTGCATGTGAAAGGTTGTATCGTCTCGATATGTGCCCTGCGACTGCGCGGCAACCTCCGCCGTGAACCTGTTCAGGATAAGCAGTGTTAAAAATGGATGGATGGATGGATGGATGGATGGATGGACTCCCCTGAAGCAACTGAGGTCTAACCCCCTCACCCCCCCAACCCCATTTTGACATGCTTTGTTCATATTTGAACTTTGCTGGAATCCACAGCAGAGCCTTCGTGTGAGAGGTGTAGTAATTGTTTGATACATGCCTCGTTGAAAACTTAATTGCACGTATATCAAAAGAATCTCACTGAATTTATGCTTTTTTTTAAGGAGATTTGGCACTTGAGGTTTCCTTACATCCCCCCCCCCCA
>CAAKHF010007542.1:6625-18454 GCA_901007745.1 Hippocampus kuda
GGGGGGGGGGGTGGGGGGCGGGGGGGTTGACAGTGCGGTTACTTGAGGGATTATCGTGACATTTCAAAACTGTACCGATGGCCTATTGTAATCATTGACAGTTGTAATATCGAATTTTGTCAGCACTACGCGTGACAAATGACATTGTCATCCGGGCTGGAGAAAAAAAAAAAAGGCGCACACAAAAGAACAAAAATGAGATCTTTTACACATTGGGTATGAGTTTTCAGCTCAGAGGTGATACAATCGTCACCCTTTGTGCAAAATTGTGGCTGCAAAAACATGATTGTGATAACTATATTCATGAAGCCCCCTCCCGCCACCCCCCGCCTCGTCAACTTAATGACTCATCGCTCATGAATGAAGTCAACATAAAACAAGCGCTTCCAAATTAGCCACCTGAGGTTCAATCCGTAGGTATGGATTGTACCTGAACGCCGATTTATGTTTGTTTTTCTTTTCAGTTTTTTTTCTCCCCATTTGCATATACGTTAGTAGCCATTTGTTGAGCATGTTTTTTTTTTTTTTCCGGAAGTAGGGGGTGGGCAGGAGAGTGAAGCAAGGAGGCCCTGATGTTACTCGTGCAGTTGAGCTAACACCAGCAACAAAACAATATTTAGCGGTTGCTAATGAAGCGGAGGACGAGTCACGGTCAATTCCGAGTCAACGGAGATGAGTTGGTGCATCTGTGTAGTCATGCGGTCGGTGGTGCACACAAGACGTTTGGCATGTGAAAAATCTCAGGGGCTTAAAGACCCCGAAACATTTAACATTTTCTCCAGAGTGAACAGTCCGCAAAATTTGGTGATGCTCCGCTATCTATTTTAGATATGTATCAGATGTTGCCATGAGAAAAGGTTCCGTTGCGTATTTTTAACGATATTGTAACATCCACTTACAATATATTCAGCTCAATATGCTAAATAGGTCTAAATACCGACAAGGCACCGTGTGCCACGGCATCCGCTTCTTTCAAGACCTTTTCCTTCGCGCCCTGCAGTGTTTTGGCTTTAAATCAAAGTGCGATAGCGGCCGATTTGAATAAAGATAAAGTTCCCGGCCTGACTTGATAAATCACCACTGCACATTCACTGCTTTAAAAAGTCCTTCGCAGCAGAAGAGAAACTCGGCGCCGCTGTCGGATTAATTTCATTTTCTAATCTGTGGCGGCCGTGAATGGACGACCCCGGCGCCAACGACACCCCGCTGCAAGGGGCGGGCTGCGCGATTAAACTGCAATTTAAATCCTTTTATTCTTCTTTTTGTTTTTTTTTTTTTAAGTCAGCGTGACTCAGTCAAGCGGCCTACCTGGGTAAAACTTTGACGTGCTCTTTTTAATTGAGAGATCATAACGCCAAGCTTACCTGACTGTAAGTGAAGCCTATTGACACAAAGTGCCCCACGCGACACTAAATTACAGCTTTGCCATTTCGTGACTCCGTCATCTCATTTCATAAAGCCGTCGCATGGTCATGGAGGTCTGGAATGGTGTATTTCCACGTTGTCTTTATCTACAAATGAACTTCCTTAGGCTGCTTATCTTCCAAGTTAAAAAAAAAAAAGGAAACCATATCAGGTGAGTTATTTGAGGGCAAAACCATAAAAATTAAAAGTGAAACATCCAGCGCACTTATGATGGAAGGTGCAACTGTAAAAAAGAGAACATTTTTCATTTTGAGTCTGGAATGATCAAGTCAAGTTTATCTGCGTTGCCCTTGATCGCCAACGATTCTCAAAGGGCTTCGTGTTTGGCCACGGTTGACAAAGAGTGGCGACATTCCCTGATCTGAACCCTTTTGTGCTTTTACTTCTGACGAACGACAAACCCAAACGTCATTTTCCGCTTTGAAAATATTGTTTAAAAAAAAAAGAAAGGAACACGTTTGTTGGATTGGTTGGAGAATTTTTGCGTTCAGCAACATGTCATTTACTTCATTTATTTTAGCATCTGCTCGCTAAAGTCAGTATGTGTATATTCAGTTGTGGTCATATGAGAGCCCCTCCCAGGTACGCATATTTTCTTTTTGTACGCTTCTCATCGCTTCTTTGCCTTCTCTGACGCCCTGCTGTGGTGACATCACACGCCAAAAAAAAAAAAAAAAACCACACATATAAAGAAGCAATTTAACTTTAACTTCAATTTGACGGCTGTGAAATCACGCAAGATTTGCTGATATTTTGACTTTTATAACTCCCCCCTTGAAAATGTTCATTGGAATTCCACATGGTTCGACTTTAGGTTTAAACAGCAATCAGCCAGAAGCAAAGTCCTCCTCGCATTTGGAGATACTATCTTAACCCAGCGAGTAACCGCACGGGAATGGGAATCAATATCTGGTCAATGAGGGCGCGTAACACAATCATACAGGCCAATTATCAGCGCGGGGCTACGATGGCGATCATCGCCTCTAAGATTTCATCCCCAGAAAAATCGAGCATCTATTTATACCACGGAAGAGAACGCCCCAGAAATGCTGACTGCTGACAACAGCAAAAAAAGTACTGATGTGACCTGATAAAACAGTATGTCCCTTTTTTGGGGGGTCGAATCCTTGAAATCAGCAAATTTTGAAGCCCTGAACCAGTTGCCAACCAATCGCAGGGCACACAGAGACAAACAACCATCACACCTAGGGACAATTCTTCAGTGTTCAATCAGCCTGCC
The DNA here is from genome assembly GCA_901007745.1 of Hippocampus kuda. Lineage (NCBI taxonomy): Eukaryota > Metazoa > Chordata > Actinopteri > Syngnathiformes > Syngnathidae > Hippocampus > Hippocampus kuda. The sequence goes on from CAAKHF010007542.1 coordinate 9,291, forward strand.
GTGCATGTCTTTGGAATGTGGGAGGAAACCGGAGTACCCGGAGAAAACCCATGCAGGCCCGGGGAGAACATACAAACTGCACACAGGAAGGCCGGAGTTGGGATCGAACCCACAACATTTGCTGTGGGTTCTGTGAGGTCATCGTGCTAACCACTGGACCACCAGGCCGCACCTCGATAGTCATATCAACGTAAAAACTGGCGTATCTCGATTTTCGTACAGACGCAAGACTCGCTTGTTTGGAAATTTGGTTCTTCACTCTGTGCAATTTGGTGGCTGAAACGACACACCATGGTGAGAATATTCAAGCAAGGGAATGTGAGCTGACTGTCCCAGCTGACTTTGACTTTCCTTTGTTTTTGTTGCAAAGTGTGAATGAATCTGAGCCTCAAAATATATGATATATGGTCCGAGTGCAATTACAATATACTCTATTGTTAAATGAATACCTCTGATTGGCAAGTGGGAGAGGAAGAGAGAAAAACAGACGCCCAAATTAAAGCCCGCAGCGTTTGGCCGTAAACGTCCTCTTTATCAAGGGTTATTATATATTTATTGAGTGTTACGTGGACAATGAGGCTAAAGTGTGGGCGAGGCACTACTGTAAATCTTTAATCTGGCGGCGGCCAATGTGGCTGGGAGCCCGGCCACATGCTTGCATTGCTTCGTATTGGGGTGTACAATAAAATCGAATGGCTTTGCAGTCTGTTATGTAGCATTATAAATTCCAACGAGGCTTTAACGTTAAGACTTTGCGTAATGGGACAATAGCTCGGCGTGAGTGTTGTACTTTAGTTTCTACGAACGTTTTTTATGGCTTCGTTTGCAAAAGGGGGTCAATGAAAATCAGGTTGCTCCAAATGTTGTCATCTTGGTACAGGACTTCCAAAAATAAATTTCGGCTATCCCGATCACATGCCACGGCACCTTCCGGGAGGTTTCTTTTTGTCTTGAGGTCAGTCTCACATCGGTCACGACAGTTAACAACTATTTCAAAAGCTTGAGGCTCTTGATTTCAAAGTTGCACATCAGTCATTATCGACTGGATAGCTATCAAAAAGCTGTGGGGTCTAAACGTAAAGCTTATGCATGAGCCACGACAGTGGACGGCCATTCAAAGTCATTTTCTACTTTCCTGAGCAAAGGTGTTGGAAGTGTCCATCAGAAATGACCGTGGACACGGTGTGTCATCCCAATGGCTGCCACCCAGTGGTCAACTCTTGTTTGGCATCAATACTTATAAATGCCTGAAACAGGTTTTCAATCGCTGTCCACTGTAATGGCTGACGTGTGACTGCCATACACTCCTACTTGTACCTTGAGAAGTAACCGTTTAAAAGCTATTCACGTTAACAACTGATGAGCAACTTGGACATTATTCTTCATGAAAATACTGTTTGTTTTTTTTTGGTTGATGATTTTGTTCTGTTGTCCACTGTAGTGAGTGATGCGCAACTTGGACATCAAGGTCTCACGTTAGGGTTAGGGGTTGGGGTTAGGGTTAGGGTGTACAGGTACATGTGTAAGGTAATTCCAATGTAACTGAGCTGCTCTTGTTCATTTTTGACATTTGCTGGGTTGATTTTCGCCAGTTCCCAAGGTTTTGTGACAATATAAAGTGTCACCTTGGTTTGTGCCCTTTGAGAAGGCCACCCTTACAATGAGGTGGTTGGTCCAGACTGCAGGGTTAATGGCTACCGACACAAAGGAACCCCGATGGATCATGAGAACCGCATGACTCCTCGGGCAATTTCACATAGAATCTCCACTTTTTGTGTCCATTCTCTGTGTGAATGAGTTAGAGGAAAATCCAATTCCAAAAAGGCAATAGGATTTGAGATGGGGCGGGCGGGGGGTGCAAATTGCACCAAGGTGATGCCGGACCGGTCAAGAGAACCTCGAGGAAGGGAAAAAAAAAAACATTCCAACACAATAGCGGACATTGCTGTTATCTTTGCTGTTGGTCGTGTTTTTATAATTGATTTGCCCCCGCGGCACAATGGCCGGGCAATCACGAAAATCCTGTCACTCCTGTTCTTTTGTGCTGTACACTGATGAGGTCACCAGCTCAAGGTGGCCCCCGAGTTACGTGTCGCTCGGTTCACATAGGAGACGTTCAAAAGGCTGGAGGACGTCGGATCGGCTCTGACGGTTTTGCTTCTTTCGGGTACCGAGCTTGCCTGATTTATTCGAATGTGTTCATGATATTTTCATGGTGAAAATAGCAAAACATTTGCTCAGTAGCACTTTCATTGGCACCATTAAATTTTACAGCAATGTCTATCATGAGAGACACATACAGAAGTCTCAGGAAGCCAAAAAAAACAAACAAAAAAAAGAAACCAAAGTCTTTTATTTTGAAGCGGCCATTTTGGGGAAATTTTACACTTTGTAGCATCCACACTACATTTTTAAAAATGCATCCACCCACGATAGTTTGACTTTGCAAAATGGAATATTATTAGAATGTCCATCACAAGACAAAGTAAAAAGACTCAAGAAGCGATGCTGTAAAATACATGTGTCAAACCTGAGGCCCAGGGCCCTGATCCGGCCCGCCATGTCATTTTTCTGTGTCCAGCAAAACCAAATAACGTGCGTCAACTTCATGTGTCTGACCAAAATTGCAAATTGTTTTCATTTTTAAAAAGGGTGAGCTATTGCAAACATTTTTTTGCCTCGTAATGGTTGAACCAACAAATAGTGCTCATTTTCTTGTGGTTCTTTTAATCATGTATACCAGACAGATGTTCGGCGCTCAATTTCAACGTTGTCATCATTGTGTGTGGGCAGAGCGAGGTTGCAAAGTTTGTTGACAAAACCTGAATCTGAACTGTCTAAATGGCGCTCGGATTTCCTTCAAATGAGTCAACAGAAAGGAAATAGAAAAAAATCCCTCGACCACCACGTGGTCCATTTCACACCGGCGTGAGCAAGACCAATTTGACGACATACTGTGCGATGTTGTAACTTCACTCGATGGAGAGAAGCGGATGGGAGTGTGACTTGGGCTCTAACAAGCAGCCTATGAGAGTCCTGGCAGGCTTCATTAGCACGAGCTGGAGAACAAGGTCCGCACCTGTTGCAACGGACCTCCTCCTCACAGATCCTCCACGGCCCACCGCGCCGAATGTTTTCCCGCCTTAACCCGTCAAGTGTGTGTAATTAGCGCAAATGAAAAAAGGGGATGGTGGAGGTGCCACGATGCATAAAAAGACTCCCCGACCAATTGCGTCACATTTACATACACAAACATTCAATTAGCGTCAAAATTGCCGTGAATTTGTCTCAGAGCACTCGACTTGGAGAGGAGCCAAACTAGGGGGAGGGAGAAAAAAATTGTGGTGATGAAGATTGCATTTCTCATTAGTTTACATGAGAAATAACAAGTATACAAGAACACAAACAAGCTCAGTTGCGCAATAGGGTCCCTCCTCCAATCAGCTCATGATCTCTTCTGGATGACTGACAGGTGGACTAAACAATACAGAGCAGACAGAAGAGCGGCCGGCCGCGCTTGCTGAGCAGGACGGCACGACACGAACGCCGCGGACTTTGTTTGCACCGTAAGAACAGCGACGATTTCCAAGATGATGGACAGCTCAATACTCGACGCGTGTGTTTGTTTGTGCTGCGCTTGCGCGTGTGTTAATGTGTTAAAGCTTCCCAAAGACGCAGGTGGCCTCTCGGCTTGCCTTGTAAGTCTGTCAATACGGAATCCAAAGAAAGAGCCACAATACGATGATGCATCTCGATGTTCTATAAACTCATTGCAACACAAACTCCCGTGACGATAGTTACACTTCGTGAGGTACAGTTGCGCAGAGCTTCAGGGTTCGATTCCACCTTGAACCGGTTTGCCAGCCAATCGCAGGGGACACAGAGACGAACAACCATCCACACTCACACTCACACCTTGGGACAATTTAGAGTGTTCAATCAGCCTGCCATGCATGTTTTTGGAACGTGGGAGGAAACCGGAGTACCCAAAGAAAACCCACGAAGGCCCAGGGAGTCGAACCCTGGAATCGAACCCTGAACCTCTGCGCAACTGTACCCATCCATCCATCCATCCATCCATCCATCCATCCATCCATCCATCCATCCATCCATCCATTTTCTGATCAGCTTTATCCTGACAAGGGTCGGTCGCATGCTGGGGCCTATCCCAGCCGTCTTCGGGCAGTAGGCGGGGGGGACACCCTGAACCGGTTGCCAGCCAATTGCAGAGCACATGGAGATGAACAACCATCCGCGCTCACACTCACACCTAGGGACAATTTTGAGTGCATGTTTTTGGAATGTGGGAGGAAACCGGAGTACCCGGAGAAAACTCACACAGGCACAGGAAGAACATGTAAACTCTACACAAAAAGGCTGGAGCTGGATTCGAACCCTGCACCTCTGCACTTTGAGGCGGACGTGCTAACCAGTCGACACTGTGCCACTCATTATTGTAATGATTGTTATTATTATTGTTTGTCTACATGTGTTGCTGTATCGTTTGTGTTCAAACATCTATTGCTTGAATTGTTCTAACACACTCGCACAGATGCTATTCTCTTGCCTGTTTAAGGCAAAGCTATACATACTGTACACAACGTGCAACTCTCCTGGCCTGGTGTGCGGCAATTGTCCAGGTTAGTCCCTTTCGGCCTCATCACTCGGTGTGTGGCGAAATTTGTGAATGTGTTTCATGGGCCTCCAAATTTCGCCACCACTATGCAAACTCAACCCCCTTATGATGTCACGTCAGCTGTCTGTCTAATAGACCGAGTTAAAATTTGGCAGCTATCAGAAAAGAAAAAAAACAAATCTTTGTTAATTTCTTTCTCCCTCCATCTCTCCCTCACATCATGTGGTTGCTAAGCAACGCCAAAAGTAATCAGCAGGAAAATATCTTCCTGACCATATTTCCATCTCTTGTGATGAGACTTGGTGGAATATATTTTGTCAGTGTGCCTTGACAAAAAACACGAATAACCCAGAAAGGAATCTTTTGACAGTCTGAAAAGTGGTTTGAATACTTTTGAAGAGCTTTGTCCATTGTCCACTTCAAGTCATAACATTTGAAAATGTGAATTTTTTTATTTTTTGAATGTATTTATTTTTTGGTCAGTTGAGTAACACTTTGGTTTTCACACTTTCAAAGCCGTTATTTGACATGCTTGCCTACTTTTTGAATAAATCATGTTCTGTCTTGATTGTGTTCCAGCTCCAGCTGGAGTGGAGGGCGTTCCCCTCCAGCAGGCGCACCTGTGCCGCGTTTCCTCATCATGCCTGGCTTTGCATTTAAGGACTCTGACATCTGCTACACCTTGTCAGATTATTCAGCTTGCTTGCTGTTGCGCTTCAAGTGTGATTATCTAGACCTCTCGATACATTTCATAGTTGCTCTCACTTGGTCATAGATCCTTGTTTGTAAGTACTTTTTTTTAACTGTTGCTATTGATTATTGTTTTTGTGTTATTGGATTTTTTTGACATTTTATTTTGCGTATGCTCTGTGTTCTGTCGAACCTCCCCTTTGCCAGCGCTTTTGGTTTCATGCATTGTTTATCCTGGCTCCTTATGACCAGCAGTTTCAGTTTTTGAGCGTGCGATTTATGATTTTTTTTTTCCTCAATAAATATTTTTGTTATAACACTTGGCCTGAGCCTACATTTTGGAATCCCAAAAACATTATTCGGGACTGAACCGAATAATTCACATTAGGCAACAAGGCAACAAAATTCATTTTGTGTTTTGTCAGATTTACCAACAATTTTTCAGGTTCCAAACATTAAACTTATAAAAAAGGAGAAAATATACTGAAACGGCATCTAACTTTTGTACAGTCAACAGTAGATGTGAAAGCACGCTTGCACCTGGTGCCGATCCACCTGAGCTTGTTATTGTGCAACTGTCATCAATAGTGGCTGTGCTCTATTATTGATGGTAGTTGGTGGAGGGGGGGGGCTTTTGTATGCTGTCTCCAAAATAGTGGAGGTGCTCAGCCATAAACCCCTCTGACTATCGCTGTTGGGCTCCACACGGACGAAAAACAAAAACACAGGAATTGTGCTCATTAGACTTTCTGCTGCCACCCAGTTTGGACTCGGGCGGTCATTAGTTGTGACACGGACCTGTAGAAATATGCCAGGGTACCCAAAAAAAACCCCACTAACATTTCATACATTTTCATACATTCAGCACTTTTGCAGCTCTGCTTAGACATTTCCTTGAAGAGGCACTTTCGAGAATGTTTTCTTTTTTTTGTCTCATAATTTTTAAGAGAAGGTGAATTCAAGCGGGGGATGAGCCTAAAATTGACCGCCTCGGAACAAAACCTTCCTGTCTCGTTTCGGGACTTATGATAAACACGCCTATCACATTTCACCCGCCCTATGTGTATTGCTTAAAGGGTGACAATTCTCCAACAATTGGATTAGATACAACTTTGTCAAATGGCAATGGCGCATTCGTTAGCCCATGTATGGCATTTTGCATGTTGTTGTAGTTGATGTTTAGTTCAAACTTCAAGTGGGAGTGGCATGAAACAGCTTGAAGAAAAAAACTAAGGTGACTCGCATCTCAAGGCACCATTGTATCAGGTAATTGGAGTGAAGTGTCAGTACGTCATCTTCCGCCTCTAGATAGCTTGCGGACGTCACGGTTCGCGAAATGCTTTTGGCAGTACATCAAACCTGTAAACTTGTTTGAAGTGGTAAGAAAAAAAAAAAAAGTCACACAGTTCCGGCTGCAATTAAACCGCCTCTTCCAGGCTCTTCAGATGGAGCCAAAGCAATAACAAATGCCGCTGGTTGCTTTTATTGCGTAATAATTCACACTGTTCAAACTGTTGCTGTTGCGCTTGACTGCTTCGTTCATTTCCAATGCAGAATACTAATTAATGACGTTGCACTTTCCTCAGAGAAAAAAAAATGCATACATTCAGGGTGCTATAAATTAGTTTTTTTTTCTCTGTCGTATTTTTTTTTCTTTTGAGAAGCTTTCTTTCTTGGAGAATATACTCATAAGCAGTGTGCAGTTTTTTTTTTTTTTTATCTTTCAATTTTAATGGCAATAAATCTGCAGCAGTTTACAAGGCACTTTCACACTTTACTGCATTTCAGATTGCGGTGAAGTCGTGGTCAGCACATGTGCTGGCCTAGCAGTAAGCACACGTGCCTCACAGTTTGAAGCTTTTGCGTTCGAAACGTGCAAGTGTTGTTTTGGCTTTTCGGTCATTTTTGAAAATATCGTATGATTGGGAATTTAACAGAAATCGATTTTTGATTTGAAAGATGCAAGCACATCCAATTAAAATGCATCGAGAGACACGTGAAATCTACTTTTTGGGGAGAGATGTATCTTTTGAAGGAAATGGCGCAATTAATTTTTTTGTGTGTGTAAAACAAGAATTTTAGTTAAGTTTTATTGTTGCATTATGAATGAACCCTACCCTCCCAACTTCCTAGGAGCATTGGAGCACGACGAAGGGGAGCCATAAGCCCAAAATGGTGTAGCCAGCCCAGGCAGAGCCCCCTCAACATCAGGCCCCCCCCCCCTCCCCAAAAAGGCAAACCCAAGCCAGGCAACCCCAAGGCCACCCCGCAGTCCAGCTGCAGACTGCCCCAGAGCTCATCGCGATGCTCCTGACAGGTGGGTGCGATTTCTGTCATCACGGATGATAATTCAAATTTAGCCCTCTGTCATTTTTTTTTGCCAATTACAGTTTCAAAGGGGAACAATTGTGCCCAATGGCCATATTTTTGAAAGTCACGTTGGCAAATGTGTACATTTTTATTTTAATACTAAAATAATTGACTTTTCTTTGCCGCGTTAATTATAATTAACCAATTAAAACATCAGAAAAAAATCTTGTTTTTATGTAATTAGTTCCAATAAAACAACAAAGCAAATATTTAAATAAATAAATGCCATTTGATCTTGATTGATTTAAGCAAAAGAGGTAAAGTGACCACTTGCGTTAACGCTCGGTGGTTCATGTTAAAGAAAGGAGCCTCCAGGCTGCACGAACCCTCCTTACGCAATGGAAAAAAACGTGGACCCTGTGTCAATTTGAGAAGTTTTGTTGAAGCGTCGAGTCCCGTACGTGTGTTTTGTGCACGTCCTGTTGCACCGTGCAACCCCTCTTCCCCTGGTTCCCAGTGTTTTATGGCTTTTTTTTTTTTTTTTTTTGACGGCCTGCAGACAGATTGCTCAGACTTTGGTTGCTTGAAGATGTTAGAGAGCCAAATTTGTCTCCATGCCCTGACGTCAGCGGCCATAACATTTGCCATTACTCCCCCCCCCGCCCCCCGCCCACCACCCCCTGAGTGAGATTGAATCAGCAACACACAAAGCCGTGCCTCACACCAACACACACAATGAGCAGCTTCTTTTTTTTTTTTCTTTTCTAGTCCGCCATTCACAGCAGAGTACTCGCATATGGAGTGAATGTGAGATAGCATTGTTTCAGGAGGGGGGTGAGGGGGGGTGAAAAAGCAAATCTAATCTTCATAATCTTCCTCCCTCGGAGGTGGCGGCGATGGGAAAGATTTTCGTCAACCCGCAAGGCCCCCGCTTGCCTGCTCGGCTGCTTGGCGAGCGCTCGGATGTAGGAAATTGCCGGCGGCACAGGATATTAAACTTCAATTTGAGAACACTCACAGGCGTGGAATCGGTGATTTATTTAGGCGCGTTTGTCAACTAAATCACTGCTAAGCATTGGCCGCCACTATATTTAGAAAAAAAAAACATCAAGTTACTGTGTGGGTTGCAGCTGTGTATCGTCACAACAAAAAAAAAAGAAAAATTCACCGGATGATGCTTTTGCCTTTTCCTACGGTAAACTTGCGGCTTCAATAAGTGCTTATCATTAAATAAACACGATAAAACGCAGAGGCGCCTGCGGCCGCCGTGTACTAGGTACCTGAGCCATGCCTCTACATAAAACATAAATAAGATAAACCACATGCACCAGAGATGCTGATTATTAAATGTATTCATGCGTGCGGATCATGACAAACACATTTTGCTCGTCGGTATGTTGACATTAATGTGGGCCCTGATTTAAATTTGTGATGTGATCGATTTGAAGAAATAGTCCCTTCACTAATTTAAATGAGTTAGCACATCGGCCAGCAGTATTGAATCGCAGTGGGGGGGGGGGGGGGGGGG
>CAAKHF010007545.1:5231-19897 GCA_901007745.1 Hippocampus kuda
CAGTGGGGCACAGTTAGATGGTTTGTGCTATTTGGCCTACACATGGGGGAGGTTACGTTGTTGGGTTGTATTTTAATGAGAGGCCAATTCCGATATTTAGCAGGATAATATTCAGAAAACAGATTAGTTGCCAAATAGTTTGATTTTTTTTTTTTTTTCAAACCATCCTTTCAGCTTTTTTGTGCCCATATTTGGGTATGTACAAATATTGGCTGTAATTTTTAAGATTAGATTTTTTTTCTTTTTTTTTTTTCTTTTTTTTTGGGGGGGGGGGTTTGTTGCCTGTTTTGCTATAAAAAAATGTAACCAACATTGGTTCTTGTTCTTACATTTTTACATTTCACAGCTTTTTGAGAAAGTCGGGGACACACCTGAGCTGTGTGTTTGTGAAAAGCCACAAATTATTGACACATCCCTTCGAGGGCTCTTATTTGCACATAGGTGCCACAAGATGGCGACAAAGCGCTTCAAATTTAGACGATCATGGCGGCACCAATGCCATGGTGTACAAAATCAGGAACCCGTGTTGCATCACACAGGCGTGTGTCATTGAATGCTTCCAATTTGATGTTGTTGGTATATTTGAAGAGCTGAAGAAAATTGGACATAAATCCCCACCAATGGTAAGTTTCATTCCATTTGCGTTAACACAGCATGATGGTTAAATTAAAAAAAGAAAAGAAATTAAATAAAAAAAGCAAGGGAGGTAGGTGGACTGAAATGGCCAGCATCAAGCCCAGAGGATGAAGAAAAATGGCACGTATGCTGTCAAAGTGATGTAAAGCAGACACTCCTCCACCAATCCTCGTTTTTTTTTTTTTTTTTTGTGTGTGTTTACGCTTGGATCTTCTTTCTCCCTCCCCCGCTCACAGGCTTCCCATCTCTCCGCATCGAGAAAAACGACCTGAGGAGCGTGACCCTCTTGGAGGCCAAGGCGAAAGTCAAAGATATCGCCATCTCGCGGGAGAGGGTCACACTGCGGGATGTCCTGCATGAAGGTAGCTTCTCTTTTTCTCTCTCTCACTTCTTTAGACACTGGAATTGGAATTTAGCGGTGAGATGTCAATTTTCGAGATTGCTGATGGATTCTCATTGGGTAAGCGTTGTGGCCCGTCTCTCACTTAGGTCGAGGTTAGGAAAGGTGGAAAGTTCAACTAGATTAATCTTTCACGTTGCCTCCATTCGGCTGGCTGCTTTGGAGGCCGCTGAGCTTCGTCATGGAGTGAACAAGACTGTACTTCGGTCTGCTGGGAGTTTGGCCCGCCGTGGTGGATTTAGTGTCCTAAACGATTCCCAAACGCTGACACAGCACACTAGCCTGTTTCTGGGAACGCGCAATCAGAACGTAAATATTTTAAGCCTCACTGTTCTTTGATAAAGCGCCGTTCATAAATCGTACTTGCGCGGTCCGAGTCATCCCGGATGAACTCGCGACGTCTCGACACGGGGTTTAACGGGGAGGTTGGCTCGTAATTCTTCGGGTACAAAAGTGGTGAATGCAGCAGCTGCCTGGCAACTAACTTGACTGGCCCCTGTAGTTGAAATTGCTCAACTTCAATCCTATATTTCCGTGTGCAGTGTTACGGTTTGACCGTGAAAAAAATGTGTTAGCGGCCATTTTCTTGTTTGACTTGATTTTAGTATTATTTTTAAATGTGATTTAAGTTTTTATGTATTTGTTTTAACAGTCGTCCTGAGATGTTACTTTTCATCTTTTAAGTCAGCAATTGGTTTATGACCGCCAAAGTTTGGCCCTGAAATGAAAAATAAATTCACTTTGCATGACTTTTACTTTTAGATCGATTCTACAGCAGCTTCCTTTTGTCTTTTATTTTCCACTTGCATGACAGTGAAGGATGTTTGAAATGTTACTTAAAAATGAAAAACTTGACAACCCAGTAAATACGATTTTTAATTCAACTCAAGCGAAATAATCTTGATGAAAACATCGCTGCAGCATACGTTTTGCCGCATACGTTGTGCAAAGAAAAAGAACACTGCTAACATTGCGGTGAAAAATGAAGTCTTGCGGACTCGCGAACTGGTCCGGACAGGCCCGACGCGCACGCTCCAGGTGGGAAGCGAGGCGGTTTAACACTCACCTTGTTGTTGTGCCCATCTGGCCTCGGGGCTCCGATGTTTTTCTAAACTTTACGTCCACGCTCAGTTGCTCACCTCACTCGAGTTCCCGCCTCGAGCGCTCCTCTGACAGTTTAGACAACGGCGATGATGAATGCGCTCACTTGGCTTCTCCTGCCGTCGTCCAAAGCATTGAAATGTCTTTGGAGCGCACAACTCAATCGGTCTTGTTCTGCCCGATGTGACAAAGTGTTTTAAACACGTAGCCTGACCCGGCGATTAGCCCGCCCGCTGTGACATTTAAACTTCTCTGGAGGTCTAATACAAGCTACTGATTTTTTTATTTTAATTTTTTATAAATGTGTATATATATATTTATTTTTATTTTTTTAAACAGGCACCTTTGGCCGCATCTTCCACGGCGTGCTGCTGGATGAAAAGGACCCCGCCAAGGAAAGGCCAGTCTTTGTGAAGACCGTGAAAGGTATCCACGCTCGCTAATGCTAGTCAGTTTTTTCCAAACTGTTGTCCCAAAGCACTGATTTTACATTTTAAAAAAAATAATAAAATCTCAGCTTGCACCACCAAAAAAAAAAAAAAAAAAGCCTCAAAATAACTAGCTTTTGAAAAATAACATTTTTCAAAAGCGCTTGATATTTGTATTTCAGGGTGACTGCTGAATTTATAGTGCAGTCGCTGCAGAATATAAACATGAGCGCATAAAACATTGCGGGTCAAGTGCAATTTAAAGTCGACTTGGAAGAAAGGGTCGTCCACAGTCAGCTTTATAAATATTCGCACATGGACACAATTGTCAGCTCGTCGGCTTTAAAACGCCACAACAATGGATTTAAAATGAGACAAAGCAAAATGTGCTTAAACTGCAAACGTTAAGCTTTAATTTGAAAGTATTTACATCCAAGTCAAGTGTAATGAGACAAATGACCAGAAAAATATCAATCAAACTTTCACTTTTAAATACTTTGTTGAAAATCTTTCTCAGTCAATTACAGCCTGAATCTGAAACGTTGTCACCCCTGCTGATGTTCTGTCAGGCCTCTACCGCGACTGTCTTCACTTCCTGCTCGGTCTTGGTGCATTTTCCCTTTAGATTTCAGAGAGTGAGACGCACACTCAATTTGATTCAGCTCAGGTGATTGACGTGACCAACGCATAACATGACACACTGTTTGATCGCTTTCACGGTATACTGTTGGGTCATTGTCCATCTGCACTGTGCAGCGCCGTCCAAAGAGTTCCGAAGCATTTGGCTGAATATGAGCAGACCAAAAAAAAAAAAAAAACATCCAAAGTCTCTTTTAAATAAATGTGATATTCAGGTGTGTGTAAAGTTCCACTGTGTTTGCAGATCACGCGTCAGAGGTCCAGGTGACCATGATGTTGACTGAAAGTTGCAAGCTTCGCGGACTTCATCACAGGTGAGCGGCGTGATTTGCTTACTTGCGTGAAAGTTTCAAGCACCGATGACCATAAGTGAGCTGGAAGGTGGTCATTTTAGGATGAGTTTCAGGACTCCAAAGATGGAAGGGGGGAAAAATTGCCGCCAACTTGTGTTGGACCATCATATCAGGACACACTGAAAAGTCTTAAGGACCACCGTCTGTGAGCAGGAAGTTTTTGGTTCAGGCCGGCCATTCGCTGCTAAATTCCTGGTCTCAAAAGATGATAACAAAAAGTCCCTGACACCAGTTTCGACAAACAACACTGAGTTGGGTGGACATGTTTATCAAAACAAGACTTGAGGAAAAAGACCCATGGCTGAAAGGCAACAGGAAGTCCGCCTTTTTGGTCTAAATCAGCCATTTTAAGATAAATTCAAGAGCTCGAGAGAGAAAAAAATGACCCCCCCCCCCAACTTTTTATGTGCACAGAACACAGTGAACATGTCTGTCATTGCATCACAGAAACCGTCTCAATGACCCAGAGCCAAAATGGATTAGGAAGCAGCCAATTTATTTTGAAGCAGCATTCCGGGAACTCAAACTCCTCCCACGTGAATCCGCCCAAATGAGCCCTAATATGAAGCGGAGATCTGAAACAGATGAGTGACGCTAAAATTCAAGGCATATTTTGCATGTAGTTCAATTTGAGGCCACTATTTGAGGTATTTGGTCCCAGATAAGTAAAGCTGAATTTCATTAATGTTGTGTAAATTAGTTACCTGGTGAAGGATTCATGTCAACATTCCAGGTATCAGTTATACTTTTCAGTAAAAAAACAAAAAAACAAAACTTTGGTTCCTGCCTTAAAAGGTGTTGAAACGAGACCACATAGACCTTGGTGACATCATTGTTCAGTGGGTACGGGGAAGTCCAGGATCACTTTCCATCGTTGTATGCACTGACATTGAAATGTTTCAAACAGTCAAGAGGAGGAGTTAACCTTAACTGGACACATTTTGGCCGACACCTTTTCCTTCACACATTGCCAAGGTTCCCTTTTCCCTTTCGCTCCCGTTTAACAATGTTTTGAAAGACATCCCTGACAACACAGCTTCCGTACCGAATTAGGTCGCCAGTTCGTGTGTATTTATGCCAATTTTTTTTCCCCACTCTGCTTCCAGAAACCTGCTACCCATCAGCCATGTGTGCACGGAGGACGGCGAGAAACCGATGGTGCTGCTGCCCTTCATGGCCTGGGGCAACCTAAAGCTGTTCCTGCGCCAGTGCAAGCTCGCCGAAGCTAACAACCCGCAGGTGAGGGCCCCTAGTTTGAAGCCCGCATGCATTGACTCTTTTTGAAAATGTTTGGTGTCTGTAAAACTGCACACCCACACACTGTACTTACAATACATTAATAACATACAGTGAAACTCCTCTACAACGAAATCATGTTTGCAGCAAGAATTTTTTCACAACGGGGGACTTTTCACTGTAGCAAATTTTATCTCAGACGCAAACACACAAAAAACGTATATGTGTACTTTTTATTTGTATTCCAATAGTGCATAAGTATGAGCATACACTTATTTGACACTTCATATCGCCAGCATAGAGAGGAAAAAAAAGGGAAAGAAATTGCGAAATTTACAATCAGCATTTACTTTCACTTACATCAATTTCTTGCATAATGTCTTTTACTTCCTCCAGCTTTCATTTTTATTACTTTTATCCTGTCTTCACGCGTTAAAGCTTTTCTTTTCTTAACTCCTTGGTATGCAAAGGTCCGTTTTGTCGTCATTTTAGCAATGCAACGTTCGTGCTGCGTCTGAAACAAATACTTCCTGTACGACTGCGCATGTGTAAACCAGTGTGGCGGTTGCTGTTGCCGTTTCCGAACGAAGCAGTAGAGGTCGCTGTGGCATGCTGAGGTTGGATTAGACTTTTGCGGAAGGCTTGTTTTCGTTGTAGTGAATCTCGTTGCGAGGCAAGGTCAGAGAAAAATATTTCATAAAACGGAACAGGGGGACTTTTCGTTGTAGGAGGAGCAGAAAAGAAAGAATGGCTTTCATGCGTGAAATTTTTTCACACTATTGAGTATTTTCGCCCATGTAGGTTTCGATGTAGAGGAGTTTTGCTGTAGTATGTACAGTTTGACATGCAGCTATCGGCTGACATAGTATCGGAGAGTTTTTACTCGTACGACGACAGGTCTCTGCACCGAAATCAGTATTGATGCTTCCCTACAAGTTCAGCCTAAGTTGTGTTGGTTGTGCAGCAACAGCAGTTCACTAAGATTTTATTGTGTACTAGTAGGACAAAAGTGGCACTTGTAGTTAAAAAAAAGCCGTAAGAAAAAGACACAAAAATGCTCCAACGGCGCCGCTACCTGATTTACAGCTGTAGCGCTTATTGCGATAGCGACGCTACTACTGCCGCCGGTGCCAAAAGGCTCATCATAATGAGATTTCTTCAGACTAGCATGTTTGTCTCAAAGGCCGCAAAAGGAGTTTTGATAACGATCGGCAAGCTCCATCTTGCAAATGCTCGCTCGGCAGAGCTGATTGATGAAAAGCCGCACTGTTTGAACGCATACAAAAGGCCGATTGTCTTCGCGTAGCCTGATCAGGTGCCGCGCGTCGACAGTCAAAGCAGCTGGAACCGCAAAACTCCCGGGCGAGCCTCCTTCTGCTAGATTGACACCTGTGAACTGACAGCGTGAAAGATTTATTGCAAATCTTTCAGGAGTGCGTTTCATCACGTCGAGTCGAGCCCGATCGTCAAATAAGCTTGCAAAGTTGTTTTGGGCGAAAGGAAAAGAATAATCACTAGCAAAGGTACGGCTGGGTGGAAAAAAAAAATAGATGTCAATGATTTTACATACCGCAGTTCCAACCGCTGTCACACGGGATGTTGTCGTGAAATTTATTGGACAAAAAGGTTCAGTGAGTACATAGAAAGATTACGCATGTAAGTTTTGCCTCGGGGGGAAATCTCATCCATCCATTTTCTGATCCGCTTAACGTTGCGGGGGGGGGGGGGGCTGCTGGAGCCTATCCCAGCTGTCTTCGGGCAGTCGTCGGGGTACACCCTGGACTGGTCGCCAGCCAATCGCAGGGTGCGCACATGGACCAACAACCGTTCATGCTCACGGTCGCACCTCGGGACAATTTTAGAGCGTTCAATGAACCGTGCATGTTTTTTGAAATGTGGGAGGAAACTAGAGAGAAACCCCCCGCATGCACGGCGGCGTGGGGGGCCGGGCATGCAAAATATAATTTGAAACTTTTGACGTTCAAAATGGTGTCATGAGGGCAATGTACGATATGGTGGTGACCAGTTTATAATAGTTGTGGAGTTATCCTTGTAATTAGTGTTCATTTTGTTTTGATTTTTTTTTAAATTTTTATTCATTTTGGTTGCGCTATTTGGACAACGCTTCAAGGTGTGCTCCCCCCCCCCCCGACCAGCGCCGCCACCACTGTCGCCTACAACAACGCCAAAATATCTTGCTCTTTTCACTCCGAAATCAGTCCACCATTCTCTGGCCGTCTGACATCACGGTGGTGCTGTGCCCAGTCTGAACATTTTTCAGTCCGGGCAACACAAACACGATACAATGAATGGTTTCGTTGATGCCAACACTGTGCTTTACCATCTGCAAAGTAAGGAATCGTGAAGTGACTCGCCTCATATCACTCCAACATAGTGCAGTACAGTGCTGGCAAATGTGGACAGCAAAAAAAAAAATACAATAAAGGGCAGACTGAAAATGGAGTATTTTGCACTCTCTGTTCTAAATGATTAATTCCAGCTTTTTAACTAAAAGGGAAATGAGGGCACTATGACACACCAAATGTCACAGTCAGTCACTACCGTGTGTTTCCTGTCCTCAAGCGCTGTGTCCTCCCCTCACTTCCTGCCAGGCGATCTCCCAGCAAGACCTGGTCTACATGGCCATCCAGATCGCGTGCGGAATGAGCTACTTAGCCCGCCGCGAGGTCATCCACAAGGACCTCGCTGCCAGGAACTGCGTGTAAGTGACCGTCGACGGCCGCCAAAATAACCTCCCCGCAAACGATTTCTCCTGATCCTGGGTTTCCCCCGCTCCCGACAGCATCGATGACAACATGCAGGTGAAGATCACGGACAACGCCCTGGCCCGCGATCTGTTTCCAATGGACTACCACTGCCTTGGGGACAACGAGAACCGGCCCGTGCGTTGGATGGCACTGGAGAGCTTGCTCGACAACGACTTCTCCAGTCCCAGCGACGTGGTAAGAACACTTTTTTGGGTTTTGAAATGCGGGTGTACGAGTGCTGGAGCGCTCATCGGTTTCGCCGCTGACATGCACTGGCGTCCACTAACAAAAGGGTTGCGAAGAGAGAGGTGCAGCGTGACTCATTTAAATACAGCGTGCACTCGGTTGTTGATGATACCGAGCTGGAACACTCTGGTCTTAACTTCCTTGACTGAAGATGTTGCTCTTTTACGTAATCGCTGGCCCAAGTCCTCACTGACGTCTTCAAATGGGCCAATAGGATGGCGAGGAGTATCTGAATAAGTCATCGTTGACTGCGTCTTCGAACAAAAGGTGATTTGGCTCGCACGTCTAAATGTAGTACGCGGCGGTGAATCACGCCAGCGTGTCCTCGCACGCGCCGCTTCTTGGTTTCGTAACAGCAACTACACGCCGGCTGCGGGAAAAAAAAAAAAAAAAAAAGAGTTCATGATTGAAATGAACTCAAATATTCTTTCAAATCTAACAACACAAACATCTGATTTTCCTGTTTGGGATTCCATTTATTTTATTTTATTTTTTTTTGGGGGGGGCGTTAATTCATGTCTCTTGTGGTTTATTGAAGCAAATGACTTCATTCACTTGTTAACGGCCTCTCTGACCAAAAGCATTTTATCCTGCGTGTAAAACGATTACTTCCATGCATTGTTTGTTTTGGCGGATGTCCATAAATGATTTTTTTCTTTTTGTTTTTATTTTCCCGGCACAGTGGGCTTTCGGCGTGACGCTGTGGGAGCTGATGACTCTGGGCCAGACGCCGTACGTCGACATTGACCCCTTTGAGATGTCGGCCTACCTGAAGGACGGATACAGGATAGCGCAGCCAATCAACTGTCCCGATGAACTGTACGTAGCAACAACCCACTCAGTCATAGTTACCTCCGCCAGGGAGTTTTCGACAGGTTTTGATCACTAAATCTGGATTTTTCCTTTTTCATGAATGTGCGGTAAAGCTTGTCATGTTTTGTTTTGTTTTTTTTCCCCTGATAATTTATTTTAAATTTTAGCCTTAGGTCTCATATTATCCTCAAACGTCGACACAACCAACCAGTAATTACATAACAATTAAAAAAAAAGGCACGTTACCAGAACTCCAATGTTTTTTTTTGTTTTTTTTTTTAGGAGGGGGCGAGGGAGGCAAAAAAAAAAAAACCTCAAGGTTTTTTTTTTTTTGCCCCCCGAGTTCTTTATTTATTTTTACTTGTGATTGTGGCGGCCTTTCCAACATTCCTCGTGTTTTGACTGAAATGAAAATCGATCGGTGAGGCGTGCAGAGATTTCCTGCCAAGTACAAAAGGTGACGACGACGACGCTTACTGTTCCAAAATATTTTAGGCCGCCAAATGAAACACACACCGACACGCCACTTCCTGTCGCGTGTGCCCCTTTTGCCGAGGCCATCCACCCTTTTGCCCGTTTGTGTTGCAGGTTCGCCGTCATGGCATGCTGCTGGGCTCTGGACCCCGAGGAAAGACCCAAATTCCAGCAGCTGGTCCAGTGCCTCACAGAGTTTCACGCCGCCTTGGGTGCTTACGTGTGAAAGCCTTTTGAATCCTACTTGTGCCTTATCAAAGAAAACCAAATGGAGGCTGGTGACTTTTTTGCATTTTTGTACAGGTCTTTTTTTTTATATATATATATATATATATATATAGCTTTTTACATCATAGCAAATATTTTTCCGTAGGACGTTTTTCCACACCAGGACTCTCCCAACGGGAATTTTTTTTCCACCAACATTCACGTGCCGTGTTTTAAAGGCACTTTGACGTTCACTTGTTTATGTACTGTCACCCCATTAAGACGCAACAAGCGCGGTACGACGACGAGAAACTCGAGCACGCTTTTCTTTGTGTGCCGCTTTACTTACGATGCCATCATTAAGCATCGGTCGCTTTCACGTGGTCGGGAATTTTTCCATGCTTTGGGAATTGGAGACAAATTCAGCCTGGCTGGCATCGGACGGAGTCTCAAGAACCGTAACAGGCAGGACGCCACCTGTGTAGAAGATCATTCAAGCCATTGAAATGTAAAAGTCGGCATTTTTTTGGGGGCATTAATGAGGGGAACAGACTCACCGAGTTTGTAAATTTGCAGAATACCCGAGCCATAATAGAGGCGGGGCAACCAAGAATTTGCGCATATAGTTGACTGCCTTGAGAAGATTTCTGACTCTTTGACAGCTTTTGTTTCAGGATTTTTAGAAAGAGGCCAATGACTGTAAAAGATGGCAGCACGAAGTCATTTCACGCCTTCGGAGGGTAATATCAGAGGCAGGACACGAATTGTGTTGAAGGGTATTAGGGTGAGGGTATATCTTGGATCAATTCTTGTTACGGTTCTGATGCATTTTTCCCCCCCTCAGGGGGTCGCTCTGTGTGAAACAAGGTTTGTAGTCCACATTCGCTGCCAAAGGTACCAGGGTCTTCCCGATGTTCCAGGTTCATCATTTTTTTTTCGCCTGACATTTAACACCACCCATCACAGGACTCATTGATCTTCACAAATTTGTCGGCATTGTCAATTTTTTTGGGGGGGGGGGTTTACTGTCGCTGCATGTCGAATGATGGTGCTTGAATTCATTCATTCACTATTAAATGTTCTTTCTTTAATGTATTTTCCAACTTTTTGGTCTTCAGACAAACCAGCTTATCATCTTTCCCCTTTAGTGTGCGCGCGTGCGTACGCGCGTGCGTGCGCGCATGTGTGCGCGCGCGGGTGCGTGTGTGCGCGGGTGTGTGTGTACACGGGGTAAAATAACTGCTGCAGACCAGGCATTCTTGGCAAATTTTGCAAAGCCGTCTTATCCTTGAATTTGTCTGATCGCTTCCATGTTTTAACCACATACAGGCACTGTCCAAATATGGTCAATTTCATTTTTCAATTTCATGTGGCCTCATGTCATCTGTCATTTATATGCCTTATTAAGCAATTTGGAGTGTTGAAAACAAACAGCTTGTGAGCAAATCTATGAAGTGTCTTGAACATTTGAACCCTCTGAGAAGTGAAAATAGTTCGATTTTGAGTAGGCCTGTTTTGTTAAGAAAAGAATTGCCGGGCATCAGTGAAGCAGCCAGCCACGAAGGTAAGGCGCGAACAGATTAATTTCCGCCTATTATACTGCTCTAAGACCTTTGGAAACATTGGTAAGATGATGTAACCACTGCCGCTTTCCTTTGATGATTTTTCCACAACACTTAGGGAGACATGTCTATCATACTCTTAAGTCAGGGTTTTTACAGTATATAAAGTAGGCAGCAGCCTGCCTGAATTCGGGCCACCACAGGCTCTAAAAGCTACTTCATGTAACTTATCTGTTGCCAGTGAGATAGATACCAGTTGGCATTTAGAATGGCAGTTGCGACATTGTATCGGAAACAAGTGGAAACCGCCAACCAATTTATTTTCAACTGCCAAGGTGTCAATCAGAATGCTGTGTTTAGACGAGCGGGGGATGCATAGAACATATTCTTGTCAAGAAACTTTTTGGGTTGACTTCCCCTTTAAAGATCAATAGAATAAATCCGCCACCTCTGCCTCAAGTTAACCTCAGGAAACCCCTGTGCGAGAGACCCATAAAAAAAGTCTCAAAAAACCATTTTGGCTTCCAGTTGACAGTCAATTCTTCAAACTTTATCAATAAGTTACATTCCACATGCAGAAATTTTGCTTGGCTTGCTCATGACTCCTTTTTTTAGAACACCAGAGAATTGTGAGCCACGCCAAATACTTTCACTGGAATTTTGCAACGTCCATCACCATCAACGGAGGAGTAAAACTTTCCGTTCACTCCCAGACAGCTTCCACAGTCGTCAGATTTGGGATGCATCATCATACCGTTGTTGACCAGAGAACTTCCTCTTCTTGGACTCCTTTTACAGAATAATTTTTACCATTTAAAAAAAAATATGGCGCTTGACTAACGACTGAGGTTGATATGGAGGTTAAATTCTGTCAAGGACACATACATGTAACCTACACTGTACCAACCTCTCTCTATCCACTCCAGTCTCAGCTCTATTCATTAGCACGTGTTTTCCGCCTATATCGCTTCCTCGTTAGCTTCAATTATCCTGTCAGCAAAGTGATGACCTAGTGAGCAAATAATTCACTACCAACGTTCCCTTGCATTGTGTCCAGTATACAGGCAAAGAAAAGTATGAAAATTGCTACTGTTTTTTCCTCCCCCTCCTCTGTCTCATTATCTCCACTCAACAGGTGTCGAACATCTCCTCCGCGATAAACGGGGGTTGACATTGAATATGAAGCGCTGTGACTCAACCAATGGGCAGCCCACGTTGTTCTGTGACGTCACACGCGGGCTCTCACCGGAGGGAAAGTAAATAAAAGCTACGCGCATGCGCACTGGCAACACACCGATCCGCACGGTTCATTTGACTTCATTCCAGCAAAGACGTGAAGCGACGAACAGGAATATGATGTTCCGCAGCATTAAGGTAAGAGATAACTCTTATTATTCTTCCACTCAACGGTAGTAACAGATCAATTTTAACTCGCCTGGTAACTTATTATATTTGCAGGTGAACGTCCCCCCACGATGCTAATGTCAACATTTCTTCGACTGCGACTCGTTTAAGTTAGATATAAATGTATTTATTTATTTTGTATAATTACTGGAATGAATATAACGCGTGGAACTTACTTTTAGTCTTGACGAGTCAGAAGAATCAACTTTTTAATATGTGAGCTGTCCATTTTTAAAAAAAAACTCTGTTCCCCAAAACCTCAGATAAGTTACTTTATTGACATTAATGCCAATTTCAACTATCCCTCTTGTAGTTAAATGTCCCGTACTGTATTTCCACATTTTAAATGAATTATTCCACAAATGATCCTCTTAACGTGTTTTGTATCATACATTTATAATGGTAATACAATAGTGTCATTTTTTAGCGCTATAATAGGTTTACATGTAATACGAGATGTACCAGTTTAACCAACATTAAAATGCAGTAGCTTGTTGGTCCAAAGTTTTATCAAAACGAGTCAGAGGTTTTATTCCCTGACGAACATAATATTTTTGTATCTGTGAAATGTTGACGTTTGCGCTTATTACAAAATAAGGAAACTACTTTTAGTACTTTGTCGTTTAAAATGTAAACACATCAAAATTGGTCTTCAAATCACTTCTCAAAGTGTAATAGCAAATGTCTCGAGCTTGAAAGTTACAGTAAATACAACTTAACTGTACCTGGAGAGTGATTCTTTTGTTTACCGAGAGTGGAGCCACAGTTTGAGTACATTAATATGACGGTGGTAATAGGTTTACCTATTAAAAAAAACAAAACAAAACAAGATAATGTTCAGGGCGTAGTGATTGTAACAGGCAGAGTTGACTATTATGTAACACCGCGGTGCCTTGAGGTAAATGAAAAGCGATGCCATGAATCCAACCTGCCCCCCAAAAAAGCAACTGCAAATTAAAAATAAAAATGACACAATGTAAAATACGTTACCATTCAACTAGTATGTACTTTGCATTATAAAAACATACCGTCGGGACATTAAATTAAAAAGATTTACAACCATTTTGTCACGCTATTTGCTTCAATTCAGGGTATTGACATCTAGAAGTGTTCAACAATTTGGGACTCACCCATTTTTGAAGGGAGCACAAGGTATTGAAACAGGCATTATTAAAAATAACTTCTAAGTGGTGGCATAACACTTAATTGCAGTAATTGGATCAAGCCTGTGACTTCACCAGAGTGTTGCATTCTTAATTTGAAATTGTTTTCCAGGCCTTGACCGCAGCCTCTTTCAGTTCTTGTTTGTTTCTGGGGCGTTCTCCATTCATTCTCCTCTTCAGGACGTGAAATGCATGCTCTATTGAGTTATAGTCCAGTGATTGAAAGACTCTTCAGTTCCCCCCCGACGAATTCCTTTGTTGTGTTGGCAGTGTGTTTTGGGTCATTGTCTTGTTGCAGAATGAAGCTTCTCCCGATTAGCTTCGATGCATCTTTCTGTAAATTGCCAAACAAAATGTGAACAGGACTATTTCAATCAGGTGTGTTGCAATGAGGAAAGATGGAAACCATTAAAGGACGACGGCCCTCGGGACCAGAGTTTGACACCGACGGTTTAGGCAATTTTATTTTTGAATATACAAAAAAAAAAAGGAATTGACCTTGCCATTGCAATACTTTTGGAGCAGACTGAATGCATAACATTTGTTCCATAAATGCATCATGTTTTTCTATTCATTTAGTATAGGTTTTGATTCCCGGTGGCCACAATATTCATTTTTTTAGCTAAATAAAAACTAGAGTATTAACATTTATTTAAAAAACATGTTTTAAATAAAAAAAATCTCCCCTTTACAGTTGGCTTGCATCGGTCTTGGTGGTCACATTTTTAAGATAAGATAAGATAAGAAAACCTTTATTAGTCTCACAATGGAGAAATTCCCAATTCACAGCAGCAAAGTTATGAAAGGAAGAAGTAGAACAACAAAATATAGGGGCTGCTGGAAAGGCAGCCACTCACGCGGCGCCATTTTGAAGTCAAAAATAACAAAAATAACACAACACAACACATAGGACGCAAGACAGTCGTGCAATCTTCACCACTTTTCTGCATACACTTTGTTGCCTGAAGCAGTTATAGATGAAAGAGGAGAGGATCAAAGTGTCCTTTCACCAGTGGATCAGAGACGTCATGCTGAAAATGTGCACACGTCTGCTACAAGCTAAGTTTTGAAAGCAAAAATGAAGCTGTAGTTTTCCGGACTCCTTCAAATAACTTCGAGATCATTTATCCAATTGCTTCTCAGTTTGAATCACACACACTTCAACAGATGGTTTGACGCTGAATTGTGAAGTCATCGTGTTCCACCACTGCACCAAATTTGATGACTCACCATAAA
>CAAKHF010007547.1:0-10787 GCA_901007745.1 Hippocampus kuda
AGTGTGTGCATGCACGTGGATTCATGTGCCCATTTGTGTGTGTGTGTGTGTGTGTGTGTATGTGTGTGTGTGTGCAAAAGCATCATTAATCTCCGGTCTTCTAGAAATTCCTACCTTACTCACAACAGCGATGACGATAACTGCCCCTTACCAAACATAAAACAGACCAAGAAAATGCTCATTTGTGCATATTTAGTCCTTCTTGGGAAAAATTTAAAAAAAGACATTGGGAGAAATTTAAAAAAAAGACAAAGAGTTTACGATATTGCTGGCAAATTTACTGCCAAAGCATCTTTTCCTTTCTGGCTGGCTACCGTTAATTGCGCCTGCAGTTACTTTGCCGTCGACACTCGTCAGATTTTATAGGCTGCGTACGCAAGCTTAGCTCCTCTGGATATTTTTAAAGGCCCCAGCTTCCTCATTTGAAAACATAAACGTCGAATACAACTTTACCTTCCAAACTACCCTCTAGTTCAAGGGAAATGTTTTGGCATGCCCCACTGATGGCGCCCAGAATAGAACGAAATACAGTCATGGAAGAGTTGAATGTGACCTTGGTGAGCCTTAAACTGGAAATGGAAGTTTTCTGAAAGGACTCAAGACTACCCCCCATCAAACCTTTAACAGTTGGTAATGCGTATCATGAATTGTGCACGGAGGGCTAGATTTAACGAATCAATGCCACGACACAGCCTCCATGTATGTGTGTTGAACTGATGCAGCTTGTTGAGTGGAGCCCCCCCCCCCCCGGGGAAGGAAATGACCACATTTGAAACCGCAAGAAGGAGGTTGAAGAGCACAGTGGAAGGCTGGTGGCAGTGCAGCAGCCTTTGCAGCTTAGGTGGTTTAGTTTTATCCCTACAGGCACTCCGAATGTTTTGAATGTCCCTGGGTTATGTATTCACTGGGTCATGTAAGTTAAACGAGCCGAGCATAGTGTAAATAGAAGAGAGGAAGAGACAAGGATGCAAATGCGGTCTGTGGTGGTGTCGGGATGGATGACAAAGAGATGTCAGCCTTTTCCCACATTTTACTTTCAAATGAGCCTCAACTGACGGCGAAGGCCAACGACCTCATTTATTTAGTCAAAGATTCTATTATCGGCAACTCTTTAAAAGCCAAACGATTTATATGTATCCCTCAACGCCTATTGTTTCTGAAACTTTTCATGCAAAAATAAGAAAAGCAATTATAATGTCACGGCGTCGCCAAATGCGCGCATTAAAACGTCCAAACGGATTCATCTGCTATTCATGCGTTTGTCTCTGTCCCACACAAAGTACACCTCTTTCAATTTTGCTTTCTTTTCTGTTGAACTCAAATAGGGATTGGCAACTAGCGGCCCACAGCCCGCGGTTAATTTTTTTGTTAACGTTTCCTTTGGTTGAGCAGCCATAACTTGTAAGACCAGGATTCACCACAGGGTGGCAGAAACAGTGTCTCCTTGACCAAGAATGCAGTTGCATGTCAGAGAAGGAGAGTGTGTCTTGGCCTCTCGTCAAGACCAGTGGGTCAAGAAAACAGCCCCTTTCAGGTAAAATAGGAAGCAGATTATAACGCAAAGCTATCTGCCTCGTTTGCTAAGAGACGCTATCAGTCATAAAAGAAAGTCTCTGATCTCAAAAGTACCGTATTTTCCGCACTATAAGGCACTTCGGAGTATAAGGCGCACCTTTAATGAATGGCCTATTTTAAAACTGTTTTCACATATGGGGCACAAGGCATTGTAAGGTGCATAGAATAGAAGCTACAATAGTGGCTGTGGTTGCATTAGGCATCCTCTAGATGGTGCTACTCTAGGGGGGAATACATTTATGCAGAGCCTTCACAACCGCTGCGGCTGTGACAAAGCGCTTGACAGACCATTTGTAATACTACGTCCGAGAAATCAGAATATTGATCCATATAGAAGGCGCATCAGAATATAAGGCGCACTGTCAACTTTTGATTAAATTTAACGCTTATAGTGCGCCTTATAGTGCAGATAATATGGGACACAAACAACGGCATTTTATTTTCCCACCAAAAAAAGATTGACCTTTGTTCATGAACAGTGGATCTTTTATAAATGCAACTGAGCATAAAAATCTATCATGATATTGTTCTTTACATTGGTTTAACTAAAAAAATAAAAAAAAAAATTCAATTAAAAAAAAAAACATGCTCATATTTTGTCCCTATTCAAAATGCCATTTTTGTCATACATCTGCTTAGCAAGTGCACAGTCCTGTGTAGCTTCAAAAGCATAGCTGATGAAAAATTGTTGTTCAAGTTGCCCATCTCTGATCTACAATAAATAATTAACTTACTGTATGTTGGCAGTGCACCAGACTAGCCCGAAATGGTCTCGTTTTACCTCTAAAATTTGAGAACGTTTCAGTCAATTTGTCATCTACTCGCATATGTGACCTGTAAGTTTGCAATGTTCATGTTAAAATTGTGCATCATGTTACAGTGAATTATGATAATCTGAAATATAACATTTAGGAATGAACGCCCCCCCGCCCCCCCCAAAAAATAAAATTGTCTCGTTTCCCATGAACACTTGGACCCACTACGCTACTATATTTTAATGTCAGTCTTTAAAGTGGTTTGGGGTTGTATGATTCCGCAAAAGCCAAAAAGTGAAACTTTTTCCATAAAGGCTCAAGTCCCATCTTCAAGTTGACCTCAATGGAGGCCGGTACGCTTCACATTTCAAATAATAAGCTTTTCTCATGAAGAAAACTCTTTCAAGGTTTCGATACTCCTCCACTTGTCACCCAGCAAGTGTCAATTGGAAGCTCTTTTGTGTTCTCGGCGAGGATTTCCTGGCATTTCGCTGCTTCCACAAGCAGCCGGTTTGATGTTAGCTATTTGAGGTGGCACGCAATCAAGCAGAAGTCAGATGAACAAAAGGGGGGGGGGAAATAAAGAAGAACTGGCGAGGCAGACATGTTTGTCTGCTTATATTGAAGAAAGAGTGGAGGGGTGTTCTCTGTTCTACATTTGAATACACTCAGTTCCTGTTCAAATACAGAGGGTGCTAGCCAAACAAGCTGATTCAAGGGGGGGTACTTTCTGTGCGGACCGTGTTAGCTCAGCAAATCCAGCTCCACAAACACACTTCAAAAGGATTCAGCCATGTCGGTGCTTGATGCACGTATTGATCACGCTGTGGCCTGGGAGAAAACATGACCGCTCTTGGTTCAAGCTCAGATCGCCGAGAAAATAGCCAAAACATGCCATCTGCCATTTGGCAGCATGACCGTTTTTTGGGGGGGGGCCGGTAGGCGGATGCGATTAGTAGTAAACATTCAAATCCCATCTCAAAACCCATTTATTCAAACTTGCATATTCAGCTTAAATCCATCTCTTCCTTTATTTATAATTTTATCTGCGGTTTTATTGTTTTGCTCTTGATTGTAAAGTGTCCTTAAGTGTTGTGAAAGGCGCTTATAAATAAAATGTGTTATTATTAATTATTATTATTATTATTAAAAAGAGAAGAGACCAGAAAATTGGATCAAGTCGCGATGAGGACAGGCTGCATAGCTTTGTGTCAGCCACAACATAGGAAGCACAACAGAATTGAAAGTTGGAATTCATTGCAAACGGCTGAAGCTGATGGATCGCAATAGGAATTCCATGAACATTTTGGGGGAAAATGAGGATGATGATGTCACGGGTACGTGAGTTTGGATGTTTGGGGTTTGGGTGATTGGGGTTAGAGCGTTTGGGGTTTGGGCGATTGGGTTTTGGACATTTGGGGTTTGGATGATTGGAGTTTGGGCGATTGGGGTTTGGGCAATTGCGTTTTGGGCGATTGGGGTTAGCGTGTTTGGGGTTAGGGCATTTGGGGTTTGGGCGATTGGAGTTTGGGCATTTGGGGTTTGGGCGATTGGGGTTAGGGTGTTTGGGGTTAGGGCGTTAGGGGTTTGGGCATTTGGGGTTTGGGCAATTGGGGTTTGGGCGATTGGGGTTAGGGCAATTGGGGTTTGGGGGTTTGGGCATTTGGGGTTAGGGCGATTGGGGTTTGGGCGTTTGGGGTTAGGGCGATCGGGGTTTCGGATTGGGAAAGCATGTAGCCCAACAGTGGGGTTTGAGGGGAAGGGCGCAAGGCGCATTTTCCGACAAAACTATTAATTGGAATGGTGGGGAAAATGACATACAAAAATGAGATGAACACCACAGGTTAATTTTAAAGGATTTTTATTGATTTTAGAAGCTTTCCCTGAAAATTAAGGATGATTCAGAGCATAATTTTACAACTTATTTTTTTATGGCTTTTATGGCTTTTTATTAACATTAAGGACCCGTGGGAACCCTGTTTATGAGGGAAACAAGCGTGCAGTGTTCGAGGGGCTTCCAGGTGCCACAAGTCCAGTGGCATGAAAAGGCAAAGCAAGCAGAAAGGCAACACTTCCAGAATCACACAGTCAACTTGTAAGTGCCACAAAGACAAACAAAGGCAGTTCCTCTCCCAGCCACCCACGGCCCTGCTCCTGTCTCACACCGAGACCATCAGTCAGTCACAATGATTTCTCTGCCAGCTGTCCCGGTGTTTGCTTAAACTGGCCTCACAGGCAGTTTCGGTCTCTTCAATTTTTTCCTCCACGTTATCCGCCGTGCGCTGCGTCGTTGCTATCGAGGAAGCCAGAAACAGATTTATGTGCTCCTCAGGTGATGTTCAAATGCAAATGCTCAATGGGCATTAATCAAGTGGAGAAACTCGGCGTGAAAATAACACGCTCGGTGAATTACAAGACACCACGCAGTAGGCATTCGGTGTTTTTGCTCCTGTCCTGTTCGCCAGAATCCTAATCTTTGCCGTGCACAAGGATGCTGTAATCTCAGACTTTCTACGCATACCTGCTCTTGTGTGATAAAAAGTGCTGGCTTATTATACCGAACGGCCATGTCTAATGAATCAAGTAACAACTCCTTAGTGCACCACCTATAATTGCCGACCAATTACAAGTGCAATGTGCAAAGTACTGGAAAAGAGTAGCAGTGTGGAAGACTTTATTTTTAAAGATGAGCTATTAGTGTGTGTATTTAAAGCCCAAGTATTGGTCTGACTTTATGTGGTTTCAATTTATAGTAAGTACAGTGGATATAAAAAGTCGACACAAACCCTCTTCAAATGCCCGGTTTTGGCGATATAAAAAAAAAGGGAGACCCAGATAAATTATTCAAAAATGTTTTCCTTCATCAATGTACAACTTCATTTGATAATCCAAAATCTTTTCAAGAGGAAGTAAAAATAAACAGACATAAAATGGTTGCGTAAGTGTGCAAAGACTCATAACCATGCAAACTCATGTAAATGGAGTCAGCACACACTTGCCACCATTGAGAGCGGCTCTGATTAACCCCAAATAAAGTTCTTCTGTTCTAAGTAGGAGTTTCCTGACCCTTTTCTTAATCATATCTTACAAGCACAGGCCGAGGGGAGGCTGCCAAGAGGCCAACACTGACGGAGAGATAGGAATTTCTGGCAAATACTTTCTATTTAGTACATGTCACAACTATCTCCCGTCCTTTTCATGTGTTGTACTCCATATGGAGTAGCATGGCAAGACGAACGCCTCATCTTCCGAAGAAAACATCCAAGCCTTGCTAGATTTAGGCCAAAAAAAAAAAAATTTGAAATCTCCCAAAGGAGTTTCAGAAAATGTGTTACATTCTGATGAAACAGAGTTGAACCTCTTGGCAAAAATTCCAAAAAGGGTGTTTGGCGAAAACTCAACAATTCTCATCACCAGAGGAACAACAACATGACTGCAGTGACGCATAGTCGGTGGCATTATCATGCTTTGGGGCTGCTTTCCTTGAGTTCCAAATACTAGTCAGTGAAATTAGAAAATCTTTGGCATCCGCAAGGAAGCAAAAACAAACAAACAAACAAACAAACAAAAGATGTCAGGAAAAGCCTACTAGAACATCTGAATAGGTGTTAACTAGTTGCTCTTGGCAGGTGTGGGCTGACTACCCTTTTACATGAGTTTTAAATTAAAACTCATGTAAAAAATTGGAGTGAACCCATCACATTAAAACTTTTAATGTGATGGGTTCACCCCAATTTTTTTTTTTTTTTTGAGTTGTACAGGTTATAGGTCACAAAAACCCTGACTTTGAACAAGGGTCTGAAGACTATATCCACTACATTTGCTTTTTGCTAATCATGCTCATTATTTGTGGGTGGGGGGGTCAAAAAAGTCAACCTCTGTCTCATTCAGCCATTATCTCGCCATCATCCATTTTAGCTGCTCTGCACAAGCTTGAGTTCAACCTCCCCGCTCGTTTCATCAGCAAACCCCTTTCAGTCATCTGCCAACTGCACGCAAAGCCGCAGCTTTAACTGGATGACATCAAGCACTTGTGATTTCTTTTTTTTTTTTTCTTCTGCTTCTCAGGGACGCATTGCGGTTACAATGAAAGTGAGTCAATGGAAATCCGTCATGGCATACTGTCACCACAGGAAGGACACCGCCAGCTAAAAGTGCAGCTAGTGTACACTCAGATGACAACTGCAAGCACTTAGTCGACTGCTGAGAACACAGAGGGCAATGGGGCTGAAATACTCAGTCAAATTTGGTTCATTGTGATGGCGGCTTCCAATATTTTCAGTCAAAAACTACTCATTGTGTTATTGAGAGGGCCATTTGCCCAGATCACAAATAGTTTTTTTTAATTCACTGCGGGCCAAAACAACATTGAGTAACAATATAATGAAATAGAATGTAAATCACGAAACGGTTTGTGCATTGTGATTTTCATTGAGCGATTCCATTCAATGATAGCGTTAAGCTAACTGGGGCAAACATGCGGCAAAGTGGTTTGGTTGTGTTAAACGCACAGAAAAACAGTCTACGAGATTTTCATTCCTTTTTGTATACACTGAGACATTACTGTTAGCGTGTGCTAAAGCAAAGGAGCATGAGGTGAGCGAGCGCTGAAGAGGAAGAATTTCCAGGACATTTGCAGACGAGCTGAATGACAATTGACTGTCAGCCCTCATTTCCAGTCTCATATCTTTTGTAGAACATTCGGCTGGCAGGCAGCCAACAGTTTTGACGTAGGACGATGTAGACAGACCCCAGTCAGGCAATGCTAGGCGCTCACACGCTATGTGCACACTTGCCACTAATTGACTCTCATTGACAGGGTTTCTTATCTCTGCCACTGACGGAAAGTGTCATCATGAATTCTCCTGCGGTTGTGGTTGAGATTCTTGCTCCAGCAAGTCCTTTTAAATCAGCATCCATTAAGTTGATGAAATGATATTTAAGAAAGCACAACCATGCCTGCATTACTTAATTTAGCTCTTCAGGATGAGGTAACAGTTGAACATAAAAGTATTGAAACTTTTCACTGCCACGTCCAAATTTTGGTGGCTCACATTATTGTTTTGATTTCTTTCCGCAGCAGCCTGATAGTTTTTACCAGTCGAACTATGAAAAAAAACAGTGTGCTTTAAATTACCGGTACAGTTGTTTTTTTTTTTCTTTTAATTACAAACAGTTCTTTAGGTACCCTTTTTAAATTTGAACTCTAAGGTACAGTAAAACTAACTGTACTAAATGTACTGAACTAAAACTAAACACATACCAAAAAGAATCATACACATCGCAAGCCACATTTTGACACACAAATCTTCAACCAACATCATGACGTTCCAGTCACTCAAAATGTCGTTGCAAGTACAATCAACGTCTTCAACTTGACTTTCTACATCCAGTTAACCGGATTACTATGTTATCAATGACTTGGAGATTTAATTTAATCTCACTTTTCCAAATTTACATTGCTTTTCCAAGCTCTGGGCTGTCAATTTTTAGTCCCTATTTTTTTCCTTCACTCTTCAAATATACTCACGGCATGTTGTTTACCTGCGAGCTCCTCAGTTTTACTTTTTTTTCCCCCTTCGTGTCCATCGTAGTTTCCGCACCTTCCATGAATCAGCACTAGCCAAATCTTTTTGTTTTCTTTTTACTTTCCGAATTTACCGAGCCTTTATTTCTTCCCAATTACAAACATTTTGATTCCAACAATAAATTTTTCATTGCGCCGACTGCTGAGGCTAATTACTTCTTCATTGGTGCCTTGGTTGCGATTTTTGGCCACTTCTTCAATGTTACTCTGAAGTGCGTTATCTGCATGTGTGCACCAGACTGCCCTCAAGAGGTTAAAATGTGCACAGCAACATAAATAAGGCACACAGAATACCGTAATTAGTACAAAGCCAAGTTGTGATCTTAATTAGAAGAAGTAGCGACGTGCTAGGGAATTTGAGTTAAAAACATGTTTTTTTACACTTGGAGAAGAAATTAGTTAGCAATAAAACTCTCCATGTCATTTTGATCAAAACGCAGTCTTGTACGCTATTTTTAATGAATTTTGTGGTGATACTTGAAGTAAAAACATTGAGAACCGCTGATTTAAGTCAATATATGTGTCCGAAAGTGGACATGTAATGACAAAATACAGGTTTCTTTTAATAACGTGATGACTGTGTATTAATTACAATATGAACATTTGTGAAATGTTTCACAATGAACAGTGCATGCTCATGGCAGACCTCGAGGTGCAGCTCTCGCTCATTCTTCTCAAGAGCCTCTTTGGAAACCTGTAATGTTGATTAGGGGCTCAAACGTAATAACATCTCTATTCTCGTGCCACTTGGCATCGAGGGTTTGCAGACCCTAATAGTGCGGTGCAAGCCTGGTCAAAAAGCAAAGCACGTTGAGTGAATTTAATGGCCACTAGTTGCTCCGGGCTCTTGACCTTCTCCAAGAGGCTTCATGTTAGTCACTCTTCAGCGCTTTTCAGTTGAAATGCAGCCAGATGAGATTTCAACTGTCTCTATAAAGCTGGGATCAGCGTGGACTCACGCGCACTCACATTTATTTTGATATTTGGATTCCAGGAAAGTGCAGATTCCCAATTACAGTGTGCAATTTCAATGTAAACAGACCTGGGGGGGGGGGGATTGCTGTTCCGAGTGGTGACGCACCTGTATTGTCAGGACAAATACTTGTTACTGTCGCTGATACACTCCAGGAAAAGACTGCATTTCATATGCGATTGCAATTCATACTCTGCAGTCCCTTTTGAAAAGATGTCCAAATTGAAATCAGTGAGCCGACAGAAACGCGAATGAAGCTTCTCCGAGGTCTGCCCAATTATAACGGTAGTTCTGTGCTGCCACTCAGTGGTCATTGATTGTATTGCACTCGGCTAAATGTGTAAACAAATAAAGCTGGTGCCAAGGAATTTTATTCCCGAGTACAATGACACTGGGAGATTTCCGTTAATCAAAGGCAACTTCGCCACCTTAAAAAAAAAAAAAAAAAACTCTGAAGACTATAGACTACGCTTCAGAAAGAACGACAGGGCTACAGACACCACACAAAACTGACCTAGACGTCACATATTCTGTTGGTTCTTACAACAAAAAATATTTTATAAACAGCTTTGGAAGTGTACAATTGCATAATATAACCGTGTCAAATGTTAAATATCAGCATAGGAAAAAAAAGTTTTGGCTATTGCACAAAAAGATAAGAACAAAATGGAGTGATCGTCAGTGGATCCACTTGCAGCTTTCAGGGTTTTCTGCGCCTGTAAAAATCAAATTGATTTCTTGAATTAGTCCTCCGGTCATGTTTTCCCAATATTGTGAGTGAAAGATGCGGCGGCTTACTTCGTGATACAATGATGCTCGAGACCAGGTCCCATGGTGGAGCCGGCCTTCATCTCCATAGCCACGGCACACTATAGACAAATCACTATTTGAAACCGACTTGTAACAATAACAATAAAACTTCTTTTCATTCATCATTTTTAATACGACTGACTATACTGCAAAAACAAACATTCCAGCTTTTCTGCCTTAACATGTTTTCCTCCTACAAAAGGAGGCTCATTTGTGAGAAATGTGTTTCCAGTAACTCACTTTGGCAAAACAACGCAGACAGCAGTCAGGCTTATGTTCAGTTGTGGTTGTCCCGATGTTTTGATTATCTGCAGCTCATTTATCACTTGTTTCATGCATGCGTTTCATTTGTGATAGAACATTACATGTTTTACAGCTGTTTTTGTGCTCAGGCCAAGTGTTGTGTGCAGTTAAGACAGATAGTGAAAAATTATTCAAGCTGTTTAATGGCACTCCCACTTGAAGTTTACTGTGAAACTAAACCTAAAACAAAGACATTGTGTATTTAAGATACCCTGCATTAGGAAATGTGCTTAACTTATTGCATAAACAACTAGAGGGACATGTGAACAAAAACGGTGAAGCAACACGTAGCCAGAAAACAATATTCCAGCATTTTCTTGATCCTCTGTGAAAAAACACTATTACTGCAGTTTACTGAGTTGTGACCATCTCAATGTCCTTTATATCCGTTTATCTTTATTACACTGCCCCCAGGTGGCGAAGGCACACACACCAGAAAGAGCCACACAATCACAACAAATTATAATGCACAAACTAATTCTTTATATTCCATTTAATTATGTCATCATGATGTGTTTTAGAATACACAATATAAAGTGCTATTTTTCTTATTCAAAAAAAATATATGTACATTTTTGGGGGGGGGAATATGTAATCGATTAGTGGCATTTTCATTTTAAATAGTCAGCAAAGATTTTTGATGCAGGTCCTTTGAGTTACAAGCCTTGACACAGAACAAATTCAACTTTGGAGTGGGACTTGTCAATTAGACTGATTTTCTCTGTTCGCACCAGGGCAGTTTCCATCCACCACAAATACTGGGGGGGGGGGGGGGGGGGTGATA
>CAAKHF010007547.1:26905-58441 GCA_901007745.1 Hippocampus kuda
CAACTTTAATCGGGGATTTTTTTTACTCGCCCGAATGAAATGATGCTAACATACCTTCTGGAAGGTTTTAGTGTCACAACTTTAGATGACTTACCATACATCAGTATGTGCTTAAAAAAAAAATATATATATATATATATATATGAGGCTGGATGAGGCTGCCAAGCAGATATTTTCTCAGTCAGCTTTTATGACCTGGAATGACCTTCAGTTCACAGCTGCGCCTTATCTGGTGTGAAAACTGAAATGTGACATTTTTGACACAAAAACGACAAATCAGAATACACAAAATTATGCAAAAATAAAATGTTCTTTCTATATTGTATTACTTTAACTTTCACTTTGCAGGCCTTTTATTTTGCCGCTCCTCGTTTGCGCTCTTGTAAATTTCCCGCGAGTTGCCTCGTTTCATCAATGCTGGTTTCGGTTGACACAAGTGCTCATCTGTTTGTTGATTATTGTAGCTGTAAATTTGAGAGCGATAGAAAACGACGTGTGATTTATTTTGTGTATTTTACTTATTTGAGTTGAGCTGGTCTAATTTTGTCTCGATTTCTTATTCTGACTCAAAAACAGACTGCGGTCACATGTATCCTGTTTTTTTTTTTCCTTTTAAAATCTTGTATCTGAAATAAATGCTGTCAAGATGAATGGCAGGAAATGACAACAACAGTTCTCGAGAACAGACGTCGATCGCGAGCAGCACCTCCAGGTGCGTTATTTCCTACACGTATAGGCTATAAACGAGCTTGCATTGAACCGGTTTGACGAGTTGGCCAGCATTGATGGTGGCAGCGCGTGCGGAATGAAACGCGAGCGCTCAGCGGACCAGAAGAGCAGCGAGGACCCACACGAACACTTGACTCACATGACCGTCCCTCTTCAAGGTAATGGCAACGCACAGCGTCATCTCCAGAGAAGACCTCATTTGTCCTCGGTGTACGGACATCTACTGCTTCCCCGTTCTCCTCCATTGTGGACATAACGTTTGCAAAGTTTGCCTGCAGCAGTTCTGGGAATGGAAAGGATGTCAAGAGTGTCCGGTGTGTCAGGTGGTGTCTGTTCCCAAAAGACCTCCCATCAATTTGGCGCTGAAGATCGCGGCGGATCAATACCACATGGAGAAGATGAGTCGAGACCGTTGCAGGTTTCACGAGGAGAAGCTCAGCGTCTATTGTCAGAACGACGAGGAGCCCATTTGCCTGGTGTGCCAAATGTCCAAACGGCATAAAATTCACGAGTGCTGTCCGCTGGATGAGGCTGCCAAGCAGAAAAAGGTACAAAATAGAAACCTCGATCACTTTCGCATCATGCTGCGCACAAAAAGTTCGGGATGAAAAACGGACGGGGATAATCAGGATGCAGCCTTTGTGATGCTGTTCGCATTTTTACGTGATGAGCTCAAGATAGCGCCGAACGATTGATCAATGGTACCTCACAATTGGCAGGATTTAAACAGCACGTTCCTCGTTGAGCTCGTGTCGCGGTGGCATCGGCAGGTTGAAAAAGATGCAGAGAGACTGGAAGAGTCACAGAAAGGCATGAAAATCAACAATTCGATTCGTGGATCAACCCTGCTGTGAATTTTTGCTTTTGGACGACAGCAAGTGAGGCAAAAATGCCTGAAAATGGTCGGACGCACGTTAAAAATTTTGAATACGGTAATTCAATTTCACTTGGGTAAGTTCGAGGGCGTTTTAAGTTCACCCTGATACAAAGTCTTTCGTTTCGCGAGGGGAATACCTTCAAATGTTCCGCATATCTTTGTTGTTGTGAGCGATAAGTCACCAAACAAAAATGATTTGCAGTGACACTTTTTTTTTTTGTCAAACAATGAATCGCTTATCAGAATTTTATTCCGCGAAATGTTCGCATCGGCATCAAAGAATCCTTCTCGGTTTGGCCCCCATGATCTTCAGAAAACCTTATTTTTACCATTTAACCCTTTCATGCCTGACCCATCAAGGAATAGCCAGAAAAATCTGATTTTTGGGAACTGAGACGTTCATTAACCCTTATAACAAAATCCACAAAAATATTTTTGCCATATTATTTTGTTTTGGATATTTGTTGTATCACATTTACAGTATAAGCATTATGGCGATTACATCAAAAACGGAAAATTTGGGGAAAATCATATTTTCAACCTGGAGTATCAAATTTGATACAGATGATTTAATATACTATAAAGAATGAGTTACATAATGAAACTAATCAAATATGATACGAATGGCATTATTGGGTTAAACATTATGAGACCACAAAAGTGAACCGTGACATTGCGAAGAACGACTTGACTGTACCATCCGGAAGCCAAAAATCTCCAACTTTTTGTGAGTACAACATTTGTGAGGTAACTACCGTAGAGGTTGACACTTCCATGTTATTGTGAACATGTTAGAAAGACATTTCAGGCAGGCTGGAGTCTCTGAAGAAGAAGCTGCAGACTCTCAACAAAACGAAAGATAACTGGGAAAGAACGCGGACATTTATACAGGTTTTATTTACAACACACACACACACACACTCCAGTGTTCACGCTTTGACTTATGAGGCCGCGGTCACATTACAGAGGCAAGCGGACGAAAACAACCGAACCATCAAGGAGGAGTTCCAGAAGTTGCACACGTTCCTTTTCGAAGAGGAAGACTCCCGACTTCATGTGCTCGCGCAGGAAGTCGAAGTGAAGGTCAAAGTGATGAGCCTCAAGCTGGAGTTCATTGAGAATCAGATAAAGAGCCTGGCGTCTGTGATCAGGGATACAGAGAGGAGACTCAAAGGAGACGATTTGTCTTTCTTGGTGGTACGCACAAACGCACGGAACTTTTCTTCTCCGTACGTCTTAATCATGGCTTTTAAATATCTCCTTTTTACTCTGTAGGACTACAAAGACACCAAGAAGAAGTGAGTGTCTGCTCGTGCCCAGGATGCATTACACAGTCCATGAGATGATGATGATGATGATTTTTTTTTTTTTTTTTAATGCAGGCTCAAATGCAATATCAGAGAACCGGAAATCATCCGAGACATCCTGATCAACTCTGCCGCACATCAGGCGTCACTTAAATTTCAAGTTTGGAAGAAGATGGAGCGATTCGTTAAATATGGTGAGTTCTCAAAAAAGGGACTTTTTTTTTTTCTTCATCAGTAGATCAAATGAGGAGACGGCGTTCAAGCGCTTTGAGTAGCGCTTCAAACGCTATACAAGTGAAACTCTCTGTACCAGGAATTAGTCTCTTGTGGATCCGAGAAGATGCAGCGGCACAATCAGCTGACATCAGTGCTGGCGGCATAAATTCAATTCACCATTGGACAATTGGATTGAATGGTCGTCTGTCTATATATCTGCCCTGTGATTAACCGACGACCAGTCCAGGGTAAATCGGCCATTATCCAGCTCACCCATGACCTTGAAAGGGATAAATCGTATCGAAACTCGATGGAGGGATATTTACCTGGGTGGTCAACACACTGCCACAGCCAGCAACTGGCTCCAGTGAAAGTCTGAATTCATGTATTTCACTGACCCTTTGAAAATCCTCTCTCAACAATCTTCCAGTTCCGATCACGTTGGATCCCAACACGGCCCAGGCCAACTTGGAGCTGTCTGAGGAGCTGAGCTGCCTGAAGTACAGCAGTCAGCGGATGCTCCCGGACAATCCGGAACGCTGCACGGGAGGAGTATGCGTGCTCGGGGCGGGCGGCTTCGTGTCTGGGAAACACAGCTGGACGGTGGACGTGAGCCAGGGTAAAGACTGGTACATCGGGGTGGTCCGGGAGTCCATCCAAAGGAAGGGCGCCATGTCCCTCAAGCCATCCGACGGGGTCTGGATCATTGGAGGGGCTATAGGGGGCGTCCTGTGGGCTCAGACTTCACCTCGCACACGACTGGAATGCAAGCAGAAACCCGATAGGATTACGGTGGAGCTGGACTATGACAAGGGCAAGGTGGCGTTCATCAACGCTGCAGATTCAAAGACCATTTTCGTATTTAAAGACAAGTTCGCCGAGAGGATCTTCCCTTACTTCTCTACTGGGATTCATGATGAGGGCAGCGGCCCCTTCCCCCTCACCATCTGCTCTCAGACCATCATGCTCGCCATCGCAGACAAATGAAGACCGTATCCATCCATCCAGTTATTGCTCCATCATCTATTAACCCACTAATCCATCCACTGATCATCCATCCATCTTCATCCACCCAGTTGATCCATCCATCCCTCTCTCCAGCCATCCATTCCCATATCAATCAATCCAGCCATTCACCCACCTTCACTTCACCCAGACATGCATCTGTCCATCGATCCATTCATCCAATTCTTGATCCAACCACAGATCTGTCTCTCATCCATCATCATCATCATCTATTTGTCTGCTGATCTGGCATCTGCCCCGCCCTTACATCATCCGCCAATTCATTCCTTGACCCATCATCTACAGCACAGGTGTCAAACCCAAGGCCCGGGGGCCCGATATGGCCCACCATGTCATTTTACATGGCCCGTGAAAGCAAATCAAACATGTCAACTTCTATGATGCTTGCTTAAATCCATATCAAAATTGAATTCTCATATTTAATAAATAAGAGAGATATCGTAAGTTTTCTTGTTCCCAAACACCTCAGGACAATAACAAACAGTAATAACGGCCCTCCAAGGGAAACGGTAACTACACCGTGGCCCGCGATAAAATTGAGTTTGACACCCCTAATCTATAGTACAGTAGTCATCCAATGATCTATCCATCATCCATTGCTCTTCCCATTCATCCACCAGTCATCCATCCAACCAAACATCTAGCATCGGTCAGCCCTGACATATGTAAATTGTGTTGTATGTAGTACATGCAACATGTCAACTGTACACACATAAATGACAAGCTGCCCACCCACTCGGTACTTAGTCTGACAACATCCACATTAATATCAAAAGATACAGATTGTTTTATGAATGAATGTGTGCAGATTACCACAAACGTGCTTTGCTTGCCAAACTTGGCTGTAACAAGTTTCGCTCTGACCGACCAATTTGACGGAAAAACAAATTGCATTATTGTCATCTCACTTCTATTGTAGTTCAACCCACGCGTACACGATCACCGTGCTGAATGTGAAAATACAAGTCTGTCTGTTCAAGGAAAAAAACGGCTCGGCATTGTCAGACATTCATTAAGTCACTCCAGCTATGACAATGCTGTAATTCATGCCAGACTTGTTCCTTCTTCGTTGTCTATTATGCTTGTTGTTTTTTTTTTTTGTTTGTTTTTTAATCTTGTGTTGTGATGCCAGTAAGTGAGTCCCTCTGTGGAAACCAATAAAATACATCCTGTTTCAGAAAATATGTCCACATTTGTGAATTTTACTGTCATTCATTTATGGCCCAGTCTAGTATCTGTACTCTTTGACAACAAAGTCATGTTGTTGTAGCACATGCAGAATGTGGCTCGGCATCGTCCTGCTGAAACGAGTAGGGACGTCCCTGCAAAGACGTTGCTTGGATAGCAGCATATGCCGCTCGAAAATCGCTATGTACAGTACCTTCCAGCGTCAATGGTGCCTTTATTGATGTGCAAGTTACCCACACCTTGGGTCATCACACCCCTCCATACCAACACAGATGCTGATTTTTGAACTTTGCGCCGATAACAGTCAGGACATGACGACCATAATTTCCAAAAACAAATGAAATGAGGACTCGTCAGACCATAGCACCGTTTTCCACTTTACTTCAGTACACCTCTGATAAGCTGCGGTCCAGAGAAGCCGCTGGTGTTTCTGGGTGTGGATTATATGGCTTTTGCTTCAAATTGCATTTGTAGATGAAGCAATGAACAGTGTTAACTGACAATGGTTTTCGGAAGTGTTCCTCAAGTTATGTAGTAATATCCTTTACATAATGATGCCTGCTGTCATTGCCGTGCCTCCTGAGGGATGAAAAGTCACGAGCATTCAATGGCGGTTTTATGCCATGCCGCTTATTAACGGAGATTTCTCCAGAGTTTCTGAATCGTTCGATAAGATTGAGGCCCATGCATGATGAAATCCCTAAATTCCTTGCAATGGAATGCTCATGTTGAGCAATTTTGTTGTTAAACTGTTGGACTACTTGCTCACGCACTTGTTTACAAGGTGATGAATCTCATCCTATCTTAGCTTGTGAACAACTGAGCCTTTCGGGGTTACTTCTTTTATTTCCATGACAATCACCTTTTTCCAATGACTCTGTTCACTTGTGGAATATTCCAAACAGGTATTTTTTGAGCATTACTCAACTTTCCCATACTCTGGTTCAATGCGGCCACTACTTATTTAGATGCGCTAACGTTTAAAGCCTGATGGTGCGCCCTGATTTTTTTTTTCCAACATGGCAAATGGGGGCAGGATTGGTTGTGGATGCTGATGGATATTCGCACAACGGTGTGCCTATGCCTGGGGCGAATGTATTTCATGCAACCAGCGATGGACCGGGTCTAGAAACCAGTCCCGGCAGTTTTACTGGCTAGGACAAGCCTAACTCGTTGAAGTGGGCGTGAGTGCGTGAGCGGTGACGTGCTGTTTCAACCCACATGTAGCTGCAGATAATTACATCTTTATAAGCAAGATTTCCATAACTGCAAGGTAATTGTTCCCCATACCATGCACAGTCATGGTTCCATAAAACAAAATACACATATATCCAGAACCAACACAACACATCCGCAATACACTCAGGAACAAGTCCAAGTAAAAAACAAGATTCTCAAACAAGTTGGCCCAAAAAAAAACATTCCCAGAGTTAAGTGGATAACTGGTCACAATACATCACAATACACAAACTATCAAATGTGACAGGTCATTGGATATATGTTGGTTTTAAAGTGGTCGGTTTCAAAGTGACTCTAAGGATTTGACTTGACAGCCAGTGTGTGGAGTGGGACTTTGCACTGGTGGGACACCATTAGAGCTCCTCATTGTCTATTGTTGGATATATTCCAGCTACCACAGGCTTTAAGCGGATACATTTTCAAGTTTCAATATGTAAATATGTGTAAAAATATGTTAAACTAAGTAGTATAAATTTTGTATTCAAAATTTTCCAATGTGGTCATTTTTCAAATCCTTATTCAGTAGTTTGATGGGGTTACAATGATGGATTTGTATTCTGTGTTTTTGTGTGTGTGTGTGTGTACCTCGACCATAAGGGTCCAATGAACGGTTAAATGAAAGTTATGAATGAAAAATACAACTCAGTTGCATTATGGGATAATTGGAGGACACATATTCTTACAATACTTTTATTTCGAAATGCACCCCAGCGGAAGTGGCCAAGGGAGTTGTGTTGACATGACAGTGGCACGTTGTCAAGAAAGCTGCCTACGACAAGCTATTTGTCACTAGTTGATATTTTTCCTAAAAGCTGTTTATTCGTAGCTACCTGAATAGGCTC
Source organism: Hippocampus kuda (assembly GCA_901007745.1). Taxonomy (NCBI): domain Eukaryota; kingdom Metazoa; phylum Chordata; class Actinopteri; order Syngnathiformes; family Syngnathidae; genus Hippocampus; species Hippocampus kuda. The sequence goes on from CAAKHF010007547.1 coordinate 34,330, forward strand.
GCCCGTCTTCACTTTAACGCACAGCCGGAAATGTTCTCTACGGCTTTTGTTCACGGCGCGAACCCACATTGCTGACCGAGCCACCATTTTTTTTTTCACCCTGAAAGTAATACAGTAGTTAGTTTTTGTTTGGAAATGAGAACAACGTTATTGGTGTTAGTTGTCGCGGTGTGTTCTTGCTGCTGCTCATTGGTCAGTGGAACACTCTCGAAAACTGATTTGAAGAGAGCTCAGAAAGCTGAGCGTGAAAATGAGGTGAGCGACACGCTTACTTTGACATTCCTACATCGCCGACGTCAGCCGAATGTATACGAACTAACATTTGCTAGATTCGTGCAGTCATCGTGGAATTTCTATGAAAATCACTTCGAAGCCATAAATTAACACATGAATGACGGCAGTGAGTACGTTTTCTTCCGCCAGATCCCGTACGTAACCCCAAATGTAGTATGTCGGGACCCTCGTTACCCCAGATTGGCTTTCTTTGAATTCACATCGTATATACTGTATTTTTTTTTTTTTTGGTCTGTGGAATTTATCCCCAGCCAACATTGCACGGGTCTCTATCACAATGACGATATTCTATTGTGCAGCCTTAGCTTTAATTCCTATCAAGAGAGTACTCTATATTGAAATGATACATCATGTACATATGTCAAGGACCTGTGCATGTACACTCATAAACCTGCAAAATCAAATGTGTAAGCCATTTAAATATGTAAGCCATTTATTTTTAAGAGTAATATTACATAATGAAATGATATTAATACTGTTTTGTAATTTGCTGTTGTAACTATTCATGTAGTCGTGATTTTTTTTTTTTGGGAGTACGCCAGTTATGTTTATTTTATTATTATTATTTTTAACCATTTGCGGAAAGGCGCACTTTTGACGGGACTGTATCATCATTGTGTGTTGGTGCCCAGGCATCCCCAGCATCAGAGTCGGTGTTGGAGAGAGGACTGGTGGCAAAAGCAGTTAACTGGAAGGATGTCGTGAGGGAGGAGAAAAGATATTGGGATCAGATTCAGAGGACTTTTAAAGGACAAGTACTTGGTTATGTGACACCTGTAAGTTTCAGTTCCTCCACCGGTTTACTGTTAGTGAATAACACATGCATTTGTATTGCTGTTTTTTTTTTTTTTAAATAGTGTATCTAATTAACAAATTTGTTGTAGTTTGTAGTATGCAACACTGCATACTTGGAGGTGTAATTTGCAATGCATTTAGGCATGAGAGTCAAAACATAACAAATAGCTCTCGTATAATCCTGTGGAACTGGGGAAAAAAATAATACACATATTGTTAATCACCCTGTTAAGTCAAAATAAATGTCTCTTCTAAATTGGACACAGAGAAGAAATTTGTTGACATGTCCGCTGAATAATAATAATAATAATAATAATACATTTCATTTATAAGCACCTTTCAAAACACTCAAGGACACTTTACAACCAAAACAAGAACAATGAATGGGCTGCAACCACGTCCCGCTTAACTATCAACTATTAATCAAATACCAGTGCTGCTTCAAATCTCAGTTCCAGGCTTCCTGTATGGAGTTAAGTCAACTTGATTCCCATGGGGAAAAAAATAGCAAAATGTAGCAGCCTTTGCCGCACCTAAAAGGTGTTCCACTGCATTTATTTTCACTAGTGGAATTCCCACGGGTATGACATTGCCAAGCTGTTTGGCCCCAAACTGACATCAGTGTCTCCGGTGTGGCTTCAACTTCGCCGGCGAGGGCGTGAGCGCTTTGAGGTCACGGGGCTTCACGACCATGACACAGGTGCACTGCTCACTCGATCTTTTGATTTAAAATCATTCAGTCCATTAAGTGTTTGTGTGTTTTCCAGGCTGGGTCAAAGCGGTGCGCAAGTCAAACAAAAAAGTGAAAATCGGTAAGCATACGAAGGCCTCGTGTATTTTTCCAGCTTTTGACTCGGGGTCGTTTGTGGTCAGTGCCAAGGCTACTGTTTGACGGCTGGTCCTATCAGGACTACATGAGCGTGCTGGCCAGCGAAGATGAGATTGAGGAGCTGGGAATTGAACTGGTAAAGGTTGCGAAGGTAAACTAGTGCTTGAGTTCACTGCTGGGAACTTCTTTTCAATTGACAAGTGACCCAATTCTTTTGTCCATATGGTGTATTCGCACATCTCGTCGAATTCGTTTGTTTGGTACCACAGTCGGAGGGATTTGACGGTTACAGTTTGGAGCTGTGGAGCCAGCTGGGAGGCAACAAAAGAAAGTGAGTTTTTTTTTCTCTCAGTGGTCAATCATCTGCAAGGACTTTTGAACTTGGAATAGCACCAAACATGCCCCTGATCTGACCGAGGATGAAACACTGTTCATGTGCGTCCAACAGGGAATTGGTGCACTTGGTAACACACACATGTGAGACATTGAAGGCTAACCTATTAGATTGCATCCTCGTCATTCCTCCTGCCGTGACGAGGTGAGTGAAGCCGGTAAGATGAGTTACCATGTCAGTGGTGACGATGTTTACCTTGTGTGGAATTTATCTCCTGATCAGTACCGGGCAGCATGGCATGTTTGGCAGGGAGGAGTTTGAGCAACTGGCTCCAATGGTGGATGGCTTCAGCCTCATGACGTATGACTACTCCAGTGGTGCCAAGTAAGGGCAAATATACAGCCGCCACTGCTTAAAAATAATGTTCAATAAAAAAATAAAAAAAAACATTTGGGCGTGGTGGGTTGCAAGTTCATCAAACGAAAAACCACAATTGCACATAGGTTAATTTTAAAGTTGTTTCTATGAGGTGATATGTGTAGTAATTTGAGAGAGGGGAAACCCATTTTGGAATAACAGTAACATCACAAAATGTGGAAAAGTGAAGCACTGTGGCTGCTTTCCAGATGCACAGTAAAGTGGCGTCAATGTTCAGAGGCACGTCCTTGCACCTGCAGTACTATAAGGACAAACTTGTGAAAATGAGACTACCTCATTGTTGTCAGACCGGGCCCGAGTTCCCCCGTGTCCTGGGTGAATGACTGCGTCCTCCAGCTGGCCCCCAAGAAAGAATGGAGATCCAAAATTCTGCTTGGACTCAATTTGTACGGCCTAGACTTTTCAAATGAGCAAACCGAACCCATCCTTGGGAGAAGGTGAGCATTATGATGCGGCCCTACTCTTACGCATGACTGATATTTTTGTGGAATCAAGCGTCACGGTTCAGTGCGTGACCTTTGGCAGGTACATCGAAATTTTGCGGGAACATAAGCCAAAAATCCTCTGGGATGACTATAATGCCGAGCATTACTTCACCTACAAGAGGTAAAAATTTTCCTTTTGTTTCCTCATCATTGACTACCTACATGGCGGTCGCAACTGACACACCATCGCTTTATTTCAGGAGCAACGGAGTGAAACATGTGGTGTACTACCCATCATTGAAGGTACAACTTTGTTTAAATGCACTGCACTGTTGTTGAAAAAAAAAACACTTTCTGAATGATCAATGATGTTTTAGATGAATAATGTCATTCCAAATCATGTTCATGGCTCAAAGTTGAAATGAATGTTCTTTGACTTTCCAGTCAGTGCACATGAGGATTGCTGTGGCGGAAAACCTGGGGACTGGCATCTCCTTATGGGAACTGGGACAGGGGCTGGACTACTTCTATGACCTCCTTTGAGTCATCAGCACACGGATTTTTCACCTGATATTTCTCATTTTTTGCATGAGAGAGTCTTAAGTTGTTGCTTAGATCCGGTTGGTTTGAAAATGACATGAACTCTTCCATTGAGCCATTGATTTAATTTTTGATTGTGACAAAGAAAAGGTACTTTTGGCCTGTTTTCTGTGTCCTTACTGCAAATAAATCAATCATGTTTGTTTCGCGGGACAAATCAAGCAGTGTGTATTCAGACCGAATAATACAATAGCATTTCCTTCACTGGCAAATACATTTTGAAAATGTTGACAGGTGCTATATAAATCTTCACAATGAGACCTTGACTAATGAAATTGATTTGATACTCAAGTGCATTCATCTGAGTTTGGTCACAGAACAAATTAAACTCTGAGGTCAAGGTACCAATGTACAGTGGCGTGAAACTGTGATACAGCTAATCTTACTTGGCTCTAGAGAGCAGAATTAAATTGTTGACAGCAAGCCAGGTGGACTGCATGTTCTGTCCAGTTATCAGGTGTCTGTCGGTGACGACGTGCACGGCATCCTCTTGGCTTGCTGCAAAATGAAGTTGAAAAGATGATCCCAAATAAGTTTTGAAAAATCTGATCAAAACATCAGCTGTGATGAACCTGCACTCACCTGTGTATGAGCCACCGCTGTCCTTCACAAAATCTTCCACGATTAAAGGCAGGTTGGCAAAGTCTGGGCTCCGCACCAGTTCAAATACTGATGGCTTCAGCAAAAACACACAAACGCATACAGCCAGAATTAGATACCAAGAGTTTCTAAATCAGTGAGCCGTCGATGTAAATTTCATGCATTATGTATATTGAACATACCCCTGTCAAACTATAGCCGTTGAAGATCCACCTGTTTCCTTCCGTGGCGCAACACAATGCTGATACTCCCTGTCCGACTGCACACACGGGCTCTGCACGCACACAAATACTCATTAGCGTGCACACTTACAGGAAAATTTGACAAAGAGGCCTGTCTCACTCTTCTGAGAGATGAAATGTGAGAGAATGCGGTGCAGTGAGCCGCTGTGTGCCAGGTCGCTGGGCGCTCCGGGGCAGTCGGGAATGAGTAGAGACTGATAGCGAGCACCTATTAGAAAATAAATCAAAGAAAAGGTCACAGTGACGCAGCCGGCAAATGAAACACAACAGTGACTGAATGATTCTCACCATCGATGGATTCAAGTTTGGCAGGAGTTGCATAAGGTTTCATGTTGAAGTCCTGCACCCATCTTGACGTGCCGTCATCCACCCCGACAAAATCGATTGGCTTCCCCTTGAAAACAACATCCAGGCTACTTTTTAATTTGAACGCCACACTGCATAAAAAAAATAAAGCATGCTCACGTACTACCCTACTTACTGTGTTTCCATTCAACCCAATTTAGGGCCTATATTTTTTTCCATACAAATATTTAATTATGACTTTACTGCTGCCTTAACACAGGTTAGTGAAAGACAAGTTCGGATATTGCCAGAGCAACGGAACTCAATGTAGACAGAGGATCCCTGCACATTGACATTGGTGCTCAAAGGTTTTAAATGTGCTAGCAGAATTTGTGAAATGTTGGCATTTTTGGGTAAATTTTGACACGACTGAATGGACTAAAGCCATTACGTACCTTCAATTACTCAAATCTGCATTTGGACATTTTCGTTTAACTTTGGCTCTTTAAGTATAATGAGCTCAAAACCAGGATTCTTTTTTTTTCCCTCGAAATATAATTTGTTAAAATGACATTGTAATTTAATATACTGTATTTGAGTACAGTTGGAGTAGATTACATGATCCAGTAAAAATAAATAAATAAATAAATAGAATTTACCGCCGGCGTGGCCGTCTGGAGGTTAAACACAGAAGAGCAAAGATTGAAGCACTGCTGGAATGACTTTGCTGACACTCCTAGCACGCACCGGTGAACATAACACAAGTTACAACATGAATACATGAAATGCTACAAAAAGACAAAGAAATGAAGTAGCTTGTCAAACATACCTTGCGGAGAGGCGCTCAACACAATCAAACAAGTCGGCTTCGCAGACATTCTCTTAGTATGATTGTGATTTATTTTTGCTCACTTCACCTTAAATTGGTGACATAATACAGTAGCAATCAAATTTAGATTTGCCAGTGACAATTAGGAAGCGCCGCGAGTAGGAAGAAGGGTCAGCTGACCACAACATCCGTCTACAAACCTTCACAAGAAAAGCACCGGCACAGTCGCCAAGTAAAAAACTGCATTCTTTCGAACACTCAACAGAGGGCGCTATAACAGTGCACAGACTACGAACAGCATGCAGTAGTCAGTTGTAGACGGTTTAATTTTTTTAAATATTAATCCATGTTCCGTTTAATTTCGTTTGTAATTCATGTAATTATAGTTTATTAACCTATTTAATATACATTTCACTCACATTTCATAATGCAGTAAATCAAGTAAACTTGTGATAAATTAAAGTATAACGACATTTAAAGTGTGAAACTATTGAAATGGTTTGTTGGTAAAGAATGGATTGGGCCACTAAATGCACACCTGTCCTTTAAAAAAAATGTAATGTGTCTCGTCAACCCTTCAATCACAGTGCATGCATTGCAAGACTTTCTCATTAAATGCTTTGTCCGCAATACATAGAACTAATACAATTGCTTTTATTGTTCATATTATGTATTTCTTGAACTAAACCTTGTGACGCACCAAGAACAGCAGTGCAGTAAAGCATTTGTAAATATAACCACATCAAGCTTTCATTTACAGCATTCCCCTTGACATAAAAAAGGAAGCCATTTTGTAGAGTGAAGTGCTGCCCAGCAGCTCAACTTTAAGCTTGACATTTTAAGGCACTTAAGTCTCAAAGCACTGTCATCTGGTAAAGTCACTAAAAAAAAAAGTCCAACGTCAGTATGGCTCATCTTTCAGATTGTGATGAAGGCAGCAAGTAAACATCATCCCAAAAAGCTGAAATAAAAGATACGAAGCAGGTGTCAGTTCAGCACTTAACATACATCTAGATGAAAATGGAGACATTTGTTACAATATTTACTTGAGGGACTTCACCTGTAAAACTGCAATCCCAATGCCCAGTGCACCGAGAATATACAGCTGACTGAGAATAAACTCCTCCAATTTCATGACACAGCCTCCCTGGCAGCACAGCAGAGGCAACAAATTTAGAATATTGTTAATACTGTAAGTCAATTGGTGTCAAGTGGACACGCATTCTCACCTCTACCTTGTAGACATTAGAGGGATGGTCTCTGATGCCGCAGAGGCTGCTGGGAGTTTTGCAACAGCTGTCGGGAACAAGCTGCCGATACTGCGTGGCCTCGATCCAAAAGCTGTCTCGCCAGTCTGAGGAGCTGTTACTGCCACAGCACTGGAACTGAGAGGGAAGAACACACACGCACAACGGTGAGGCAAATTTCAACAAGACAGATAGTGTGTGAATATTGTGCATCCGCACCTCCTGATGGAGCTTGTCCACAGCCTGTGTGACACTGTCCTCTCCAGCTTGTTGGTATTTGTGCTGCATGGTCATCTTCAAATTCTGCCTAAGCTCCTCATCCAGCTGTGAAGCACAAGCAGCGTGTTTGCACTCATGCACAAAGGAAAATTCCACTCTATCCTAAAGCCAACCCTATTCAAAATTGACAACATATTGTACGACTTCACGGTGTTCAGAATTTGTTTGAGTTGATTTAAACTTGAGCGACTATTTGCATTTCATATTAAACTGCAGCAGCTTAATTCCAAAAGTTCATGCATGAAGCGGATGCATTGAACACAAGCGAAAATACTTTTCAAAAGGCCACTTCTCCAACCCATTTCTATATTGAAAATCATTTTGATTATTTTTCATTTTATATTTGATTTTCTCAAGATAAAAATTACAAACATGAAATAGTTCAATTTGTGTATTGTGAATCTTTAATGGATAAGATTCTATTACTGTATTCAATTAAACTACTACTAATTTAAGTTTTGTATGATTTTCTAATTTATTGAGATACACCTGTAAAATAAATCAAGTGGCAGCAGATTACCTGGTGGCAGAAAGGGAAACACTGGAGCAAGAAAAGGGCGGTGGGGGAAGAAAGAAGGAAAGAGTGAGAAGGCTCAAAGTGTACAGACAGCATTTATGGTAAACAGGCAACCCAACTCTTGTGTTAAAATGATGGTAAGAAAAAGACAGAAAACCAAGATGAGCAGAAGCAGGAATGTAAATCAAGAAGCCCGCGTGAATAAAAACACAATTTATTTTCAACTTGTAGTGGCATTTAATAATATATGCTGGACTTGGATTGAAAGGGCAGGGGTAGCACTTGAATAAAAAAAAAACAAAACCCACAACAAACTACTGGGGGTAAAAGAGCTTACCTCTTGGTAGGTAACATACGCCAAGACACCAGCGATGATTTCCAGCAGAAAAACACAGAGCAACAGCACCAAATACTGCAGGAGATATTCAAAATAAGAAACAATACAATTGGCGATCAGATTTGTAGGGCAGATTTTCGAATCCAGCCTCCCACCCCTGGCTTTATAGAATAAGCAAATAACAATGACATGAATCAAAACACATGTCAGTATTCAGTTACAGTTTCACAAAGGTCGCGACCCCTTGCTTAGGACGTGTTGTCCAAAAGATATTCAAACATGTCATGATATCAAATCTTTTCAAGCTACACAGCAAGTTGTTCCTGTCGTCGTAGTACTAATGTCGGTGGGCTTGTTGACTTGAGGTTCTCCATTTACACAACACGTATCCTCCGGCTGCGTCTGCATGTCTGCTACACGCGGACGCTTGTGATGCTCCTCATTCCTCTAACATTAGCTGAACTCTAAAAACGTAAACTCTTGAGGACACGAGCCGCGTGACCTGGCACGTCATGCTGCGGCTCCACTTAGGGTGGGCCCTCCGTCCCAGTGAGCTGCAGGCAGAAACAAGGTCACCTCGGATTAACTTTCGATGCCTGCAGACCAATGTGTGTGTCTCAACAGAATCTTGAACGGGACTTTCCTAACTTAATAATGGGGACAATAAACATTCCCCCCCTCACCACAATCAAAAGACTCTTCATCTCGCTCAGAATGGCGCAGCATCCGATGATGCCGGTGACGATCACGACGGCTCCGACGGCGATGAGGATGTAAGCCGATACGGTGTAGAAGTTGGAGTTGAGCAGATTGATGTATTCACTCTTCTCCACCAGAGTCCACACGCCCACAGCCAGTACGGCACCTCCTGCCAGCTGAGAGAACAAATGACTTGATTCACTTTATACACACTTAGAATTGTCATTTCTTCTTTGATGAAGCCGAAATAGATGCCCAGGATAGACACAGACACATTTCAAATGAGCACACCCTCTGAATAAATTCTCCTCCATCTTTGGTTGTATCTTTCAAATATGTAGCTTATTCAAGTATAACACTTAAATAACACATTGCCTGATCATGATTATACCTGTATCTTCAAAGCATGCACTTGGTGAAAGATTGAAAAGGAAACATGATTTTCATCAAACTATTGAGATTACTTTTGTAACTTACCCAAAAAAGAATGTTAAATATAAAGAGAATGTATTTCAGACAAATTGTCCCACGGCTGTTGGACGTTTCCCTCCGAGTTTCCATTCTGGAAAAAAAAACAAACAAACAAAAAAAAAACAACTAGTTGCTGTGCAGTGTGACGTACATGACTTAAAGCTAAAACTAATAGGGGGCCCCAAACAAATGTACATCATAACATACTGGGGCTATATTAGAGCTATTGTGATATACGGAACACACATTCGAGATCGAAACTATTCATTCCCCTGCCGTATGAATAATTTTGGTCCTGACTGGAAAGTGTCTGATTTAATATGTATTGAAGCAAAGATTTATTATACCGAGTGGACCTAAAAGTCTTTGATTTTTTGTGACAGCCACGAGTGTTCCTGTTGAATCAGGCAAAAATCAAATTTGCGTCCTGTCAAATTGGACCAGATAGGGGTGACTGGTGTGTGTGTGTGTGTGTGAACAATTTCCCAGTTCTCCCGGTGTGTATGCAACATTCCCCTTGAGTCAACGTAAAGAATGAAGCTTCCTAATCTTGGAAGGACGACGCAGGAGCAGCTCACTGATGAAATCAAATATGTGGTGGGTAAAGATACTTCACAGCTCGTGTCGCATGACGAGCAGCAGTAATCTACCGTTGTTGTGCATTGACACCAAAGCCAAAATTAACTACATTTGCTGAACAATTTTATATTTTAAAACACACACAAAAAAAAAAATCACATTAACAAGATGAAACTTAACACCTCAGAAGTGGTAAACCTAAAAACGAAACAGTGCTCTTTTTGCCATTAGAACAAGTGCACATGGATGAGTGGGGGTGAAGCCAAAAAAAAAAAAAAAGTCTGATTTATTTTTAACTACGCTGTCATGGAAAAAGTGCTCCCGCGTTCAAGTGAGGCCAATCGCGTCCTACCTGATTGAAGATGTCAATTTCTGTGGCAACGCCTTCCAAGATCCCACTCAGCCCGCTGTGGATGTGCTTCTGGCTGTGGAAGTTGCTTGCTGCACGTTGAGTGTCTTACAGTCCGTCGTGTCCTATTGCAGCCACTTGCCCACCCAAACACTTCCTACTGTTAAGTGCAGGGCTGCCCCCCACTGGCCACTGACTGCCCCATTAAAGTGAGTGTGGAGCATGGAGGGAACCTTCAACAAATACTGATCAACACTGTGCCAAGTGGGGTCAACACGACTATATTTAACAGAATCAAAGCATTGTAAAAGCATACAGACTTGACAGTAAACATGTCTTTCAGTAAACGGAAGACGACAGACACAGTGTCCGTACTGCAGGAAGATTGACCTCTGAAAACTGAACAAATGGTCGACGCCGAACCTGGCAGCTCTAATCTTTTTCAAACATTCGCCTTTTTTTCCAATTACGCACAGCAACTTCTTCGTGCGGCACACTCTGTGAGGGTAAGTGTGTCTTCACATTGTCGATGGAGCTGGGCAACTAACTTCCTGAAATAAAGGAAAAGTGACATGCACTCAATGGACACAGCGTTAAATACACCGGCATAATGTAATGAGATTTGACGAAAGAGCAAGTACATTTAGTGGTTGTGTACAACTCTATTGGCTACTCTACCACACAGCAAGATTACGCAGAATATTTTAACCAGCCGTCGAATAAAAATAAACTGATGAATAATACTACACTACTACAAACTGCAACTCACATAATACATGTAGCAAAATTTAAACCACTCCAATGATGTCAGTAGAAATATTAACAGAAATTGTCTTTTGATTGCATGTGGCCAGTAAGTGTGATGCAAGCAAACGCACTGAGATGAAACCAAGCGACAGTATTGGCAATTAAAATGAATCAAACGTCAATCTAGAAGCAAAGCATCTCAAAAACAGAGTCCGTACTCAGCCATATGAGTCATCAGCTCCTCCATGTTTGCTCCGGTTTTGGCACTGCACTCGTAAAATGAGGCCTGGTGTTGCTGCATGGACCAGAGTTAGAAAACACACACACACACTTCAAAGTTTTCCTTAATTGAAATTGGATGATGAATTGTGCCCCACCTCTGCCAACTTGTGTCCATCTCTCCTTTCCACTTTTCTGTGGTGACAATCGGCCAGGTCCAGCTTGTTTCCGAGCAGCATCAGTGTTGCACCATCGCACATCTTCTCCTATGACAAATGCCAGTTACGTGACGCAATCTGTATTGTTCCCCAACCTTTATTGAGCCAATGCACCATGTTGTATAAAATATCGCAGAATGCCACACCACCGTACAAAAATGCTACAAAAAGTATGAATACTGGAATAATGGCCATCTCGTCACAATTCCTCACAAACTGAGTTACGCAATGTGAAACCTTATATACATATATATTTATGTATACAAAAGCCATGAAGCCATGACTTGTAAATTCTGTTGAATGCATGGCAACAGGTCGCTACACCGGTTTATTGGACATTTAGCCATAGAGGTAAAAAAGTCTTAAATTAGTCTGTTAGGCTGCTGGCACAGTTGGAACAAAGATATATAATTTTTTTTACTGATCCATAATTATACATAATAATAATTTTCAAAATCAAGTAAAAGTGGATATGCCACGGTTCAACGTGTGATGGCTATGTAATCACCAAACAACAAATTGCAAAATACAGTGCTGCTGATGTAAGCATCCACCGGCTCACCTCCACAACGTCCATCCACTCTCTCACAGCGGTGAAGGAGGCCGAGCAGGTGATGTCATACACCACCAGGATGGCGTCAGCCTTGCGGTAGTACTGCTCGGTGATGCATCGAAACCTGCGCACACGTGGAGAAAGTCTGATACAGAGCAGCAGCGGGCTGAGGAGGCGGAGGACTAACCTCTCCTGACCGGCAGTGTCCCACAGCTGCAGGGTGATGGAGGTGGAGCCAAGGGTAACGGTCCTCATCTGGAAATCGACGCCTAGCGGCAAACAAGCTCATTAAGCAAGCAGCGTTAAAGGTTATGAAAAGCTGCTATGATCTTACCGGCAGTGGCGCTCATGGGGCTGCAGAAATGTCCTGTGCAGTAGTGCTGGATGAGGGAGCTCTTACCCACCCCCGAGTTACCCAGGAAGACCACTTTGAACACATGCTGAGGACTCACAAGTCTGCTCTAAAAAGTGAGATCAAATTAAATCAGCCTTTGTGCTTTTCTCATGGCGAAGGTGTTTGACTCTCTGCGGCGGTGCTTTCGCAATTTGTGAATGAAGCACGGCATATCTTCCCTACCTGGCCAACTCTCTCACAACTGACTCTACATGATGGCTTTGAATTGATCACTTTTTTCTCTGTGCCCCATTCCTGCTCGTCACGCGAGCTTCAGCAGAGATCCGCAAGTACACACAATTAGTTGCTTCTGCCTCAATGGGTTGTGAAGACAATGTATGTACTTGCTCACACAAACCTTTTCACTACGGTGTCTCGGAGCAAGTAGTGCCCTAGGACTGACCCTCTCTTCTGCAAATTTTCTTCCATATTTGGCCTCTGAAAGGGGTTTAGCGGAAAGTCATAGAATTAGTTCGACACCATCCACAAACACCAACTTAAAAGACAAGGAACTCGGTGCTCAGCAGACATTTATTCTGCTGTGCAAATAAGCATGACATGAGTGAGACTCATTGAACTGTCATTGGTGCATGACAAACAGATGGCATTTCGATGACGCGAGCACTGTGATGCATGGCCTTTTGTCAAATATAGCGCAAGCAATGTAGCTTGGCAGAATAACCTCACATAATGCAGAATAAATGTCTTTTCAACACGAGGCGTCAGTCCTCTACGCATGCAAAGATGCTGACTGAATTCAAAGAGTAACAAGCTGCCAAATGCCATGATGGCCAGGAGGTGGGAAGGATCCACAAAGCTGTTCCCACACTTAGCTTAGGGCGGATATTGCCGCTGTGTCCATGCGCTGTAAAAGTCTTGGCTGAAGTCAAAGGTTAGCGGCCGAGGAGGAAGGAGCGGGCATGGATGACTAACCCTCTTCTTGGTCAGCTGGGCATCTTTCTCATCTTGCAGTCTTTTATTCATATCCCTGCAGAGTACAAGGATTTGCATGCTGCTCTTATTTGCAGTGGATATAAGTTTACACACCCCTGTTCAAAAGCCAGGTTTCTGTAATATAAAAAAGTAGAACATAAATTGAGTAAAATAATATGATGTTGAGAGTTTCTACTTTTGTTGAGTGTGCAAACTTTCATTAGAACTGAGGATTTGGCTGTGCTCAGAAGTAAGTCAGAAGTCATGTAAGTCACTAAATGTCCATGCGTGAACCATGTACTGATGTGAACCCAGAAATGTACTCTGAATGGAAGTGGCATGTGCATAATTTAGGGTATGCACATGCCACTTCCATTCATAGTACATTTCTGGGTTCACATCAGTACATGGTTCACGTATGAACATTTAGTCAAAATTGTGACCTAGCAAAAGCAAAAAAGGAACAGCTCCTGTGTCTCTTGTTATTTGACTGAAAAGGAGGAAAATTAAACCAAAGATACAATGTGCAACCACTGAACGTGAATAGGGCAAGGGAGGGAAAATTCACACACTGGTGCAAGAAATAATAAAAACTTTGTTTGTTGCTCGGGTCGCAGAGCGGTCCACGTGAACCCTTTATGCATACAGACAGAGGATCATGTTTACATCACATATCCCAGCATGCACTTTAAGGACAAGTAGATGTTGACAAAGTACGAATTGGACTTGAATGAGGAAACTACTTCAAATGAACAATAATGAATATTAATATTGTCAGGCAACATTTGAAAGCCAAATCTTTACCTCGTTGGATTTGAATGTGCAAGGTATACGTTTTGTGCTGTCTAATTTTGTTCCCTCTTATTACTTTGCAATTGACTTACCTCAACAAGCCAAGTTGTCTTAGGAGACTATCCTTCTCTTTCTGCAGGTTTCTTGACACTTTGAGAACATTTCTGTGGTGAAACAAGAAAGAGACAATCAAATGCTTGTATAAGAGAATGCTTGATTCATATAGGTAAGAATATTGTATCACTAGTATTTACTGTACACTGTTGGAAAAAGTATTTAGCATCCTGTCACCTGTGTTTGTAACCAGATTTTCTTAATTTCTTAACACGAGCAACAAATAAATGCTCAGATTTTTGTCTCCAATTTGGGCAAAACATATATTTCCATCTTAATATGCCAAAACATATTTATTCAAACTACAATTTGTAACAAAGATGGCGTCATAAATCTATTCAAAAACCAAAGTGAATCTTACTGCTGTCTGGCCACCTGCTCCTGGGCAGCGCTTAGCTGTAGCTGGACCAGCTGAACCATAGCAGCCTGCAGCTGCTCCCGGCTACTCTCTGCTTGCTCTTGCAGCTGAACGTTGAGGGTGTGCAACTCTTGGTTCTGTTCCCTGATGGTTGCCTGCTCGCAGATCAGCTGCTGCATTCTGCTCTCCAGCTTGATACGAAAGAGGAGTTTGTTCACTCCCCCATTATGCTGGTGACAGCCTTATTCGAAGGAATGCGAGCGGGACCATTGGCACGCACCTCTTTCTGTCTGATCAAGGTTATCTCCAACTCTTGGTCGCGCATCTTCAACTCCTCCTCAACCTGTATGCCTCGCTGCTTCTGTCTGATGCTCTCCTGTTTTGCATCAAACATTTATTCAATCAGTAAAAGTAATACTGGAAGAACAAGCATGTCACAATCCTGTTTTGTTGCCCTTCTGATTTTTTTTTCCCTTTCTGTTGCCTTCCACATAGAGAGTTTTGGTAGGTGTCACACCTGTTGGCATTAACATTAGCTGGGTAATGAAAAGCAGGAAAAATGGAAGCAAAATGCTGAGTTATTGTACTGAGTTGTTGTATGCTTATCACCATTGCCACAACATAGTGTTGCTCTTGTTTCTTCTTTCATTTTTTTTCTCCCTTTCCTTTTCTTTTGTCTTCATACCTTGTTCTCCTCGTCATGCCAGCAGCTACTTTTTGTTGAACTTTTGCCCTTGTGATTTTTTTTTGTTATTCGCGAATGCCACCTTTTGTATAACTTTGCTTTTTTTTGGGGGGGTTCATTTAGTTGATACCTGGAGTCTTCCTTCCATTCACTTCTTTTTGTTAGTTTTGTGAAATACCTTAGTTTGAATATTTGCATCAATTTTTTGTCATGTCACCTTTTGTCACTTGTATTATTCTCTCATTCCCATGCTCTTTTGGTGTGAATAAATATTGTTAAAATGGCTTCATTGTTTACGTTTGCTTTGGAATTGAGCTTATTTATTTATTTATTTATTTATTATTATTTTATTTTTTTTTACACATTCTTAAAGAGCACACATTTATCTGTACCTGAGCCAGGCGTTTCTCTCGTTCCTCTCGGATTTGGGTTTCCATTTCCTCATATATAGACCGAACAATTTGATCATGTTCACTCTCCCGTCTGAAGTGCAACAAAGTTGAAGGAAATGTTAAAACTCAGCTCACAGATTATGGCCAGGAAGCGGAATGTGAGTGGATGTACTTGTGCAATACCTGCGCAAAGCTTGTTCAAGGCAGTCTCTCTCTCTGATGGAATCCTGCAAATGTGTGACAGCGTGTAGCAGGATGCCTTCCAGGAGCCTGAGCAGCTCTGGTCGGTCTCTCTGCAGCTCACACCACAGAGAACACAATTCCTGCTTACTGACACACAACAACAAAACAAAGTGGCACTTCACAATTGTGCTGTCACAATAGCAAAATAGTAACTGCGATACGATACTCATATAAATTATCTTGATCCCACCTGTCGGACATTTTGTCAGCACCGAGCTGATTCAGTATGTCGGTAAGTCTTATTGTAGCGGTGTCCTCCGACCAGTCTACCTGGTCTGTGCCTTTGTCTGCAAGCTCTTGGCTCTGCTCAGGTGTGTCTTTCTGCCCCATCAGCTCACCTGCACCACAAAGACAGTTTGACAGACAGATTCCCCCATAACTGTGATGCTAAACTTTAGTATGCACACCAAGTCCTGTGCTGAACTCGAGTGGTGTAAGGAAGCCATTGCGCTCACGATCCAGACTCTCAAACACGGTCTCCAGTTGTTCCGGCGACAGAGGCAACTCCATCTGTAGCCTCTGAGGAAAGGATATGAAAATGAAAGGTGGTGTGTTAACTTCCATTCTGTTAGGCTATCAGCTCACCTGCATGTCTCGCTTTGTGATGAAGCCTTTGCCCTCCTTGTCACATAACACAAACAGCTGCTTGGCCTTCCCCATGGTCTCTGCCTGCAGGCTTGCTGCTGCTGCATTTCTAGGCATGGGTGAACCTAGTGGGCTGCGGCCCCTGCCCAGTCGGGGGCTCCCAGCTGATAGTCTCTGAGGTTGCAGGCTTACCGGTAGAGCCTCGCCGCTGCCCTCACCTTCGAGCACTTCCCCATCATTCAGCCACTTCGACATACTGTAGCTGTGCTGTAATGGACAAATAAGTAGAAAAATGCCTATGTAAGCACCTAGAGTATTACCAATTTGACCAATGTAGTGCCTGTAGGCACCAGGTTGCCCCCAAGGACTACATTAGTTACTCTTCTAAAAATAGCTCACCAATGATGGGACATTAAGAATGTTATAGAAGAAAAAAAGAAAATATGAACACAAGCAAAGATTATGGAAATAAAGTGTCACATTTATGGGCTTCTTAATTATTTTTTTGAGATTATTAGCATGATCAATGTCTTCACATAAATATTAATCACATACAAAGGTACCTTGAGTAAATATGTTATTTTAGAGGTTTGTATCAAACTGGTAGCCCTTTGCATTAATCAGTTACCAAGAAGTAGTTCTCAATTTCAAAATGGTTGGTGAACTCTGATCTACATCAACTTTTCTACTCACTTTTTGTTACAAGGTTCTGGGACAGGTTGGCTCACAGGTCCTCCCTTGTCAAACAAGAACAACAAACTCTGCTGGGACCACACACATTATCTCCAGCTGCTCTGTCAAACTTGTCTTCACCCACATCTGCACAGGAAACATGACTCAATGTTTCAGTCAGAATACTATTTTTAAACAAGGTTCTATTCTAGCTTTAATGGGACTTCTTCAGAAACAGCATGTCAAGAGTTAACTTATATCCCTGGAAAAACAATTACTACAAATATACTAATGCACACCGTCAGGCCATTTACAGGAATCCAAAAGGTAACTGTGCCTTTGGCATGGTAAAAACACACACACACACACACGAAAGAACACACAATAAACGAACCAAGCTCCAGGATGGATGTAAAGTAAGCAACAGGATGGAGTCATGTGAGTTTATGTGTACTCGAAGAGGAGGGTGGATCGCCAGGAGCGACGAGATGCAAAACACTGTTTGTATGCA
Source organism: Hippocampus kuda (assembly GCA_901007745.1). NCBI lineage: Eukaryota > Metazoa > Chordata > Actinopteri > Syngnathiformes > Syngnathidae > Hippocampus > Hippocampus kuda. The sequence goes on from CAAKHF010007547.1 coordinate 51,895, forward strand.
TTTGCATGGTTACGAATTTACGACTACCACAATTGCAAGGCAAATACTTTACCAAAGTGATATATTACATATTTTAAATACGTCACATCACCTCCCATTCTTCCCAAAAGGGATTTATTGTCGCGATCACGGACACAGTTTAATTACTAAAGGAAGAACAGGCTGAACATGACAACAGAACAAGCCTCTCCAAATGTTGCCATATGCATAAAAATAAATATTTAGACAGTGACTACTGATAGCACTATTGAAGATGATCTATGAAGCCTTCACAACTTCCTCCTAACACAAGAGATAAGATGAATTCCATCGTTAAAACTATGTCAACATTACATGGAGGCTTTTAAAGCAGCCAACAGGCAGTGCAAAGCGCAATTACACTTCAAATCTTAGTAATGTGTTGAAATCGAGTTGTCTTCTCGCAAAAAGGGTCAGTGGGAAAAAAAACATGAAGAGTTTAAACCTTGCATGGATAGACTTAACGGTGATTAGTACAATTACAGGTCTCACAAAAGAACTTTAATAGACTGTATGTTTTTGGGTGTTTAAATCTTAAAGACGTTCTTGTTATTTCAAGCGTCAAAACAAAACAGCTGTCATTCTAATTGTCGGTATGATGTTAGCTCACCAAGCTAACCGAAACAAACCTCACATAAGCAATACACAACACTTGAAATTATTTCTAAATAATAAGCAAAAACGCGCTTAATATGCGGTGGAAACAGGAATATTGTTTAAAAATGGCAAGACACTGAAAGTAGAATAAAGAATAACGTCGAAAGCAAGTTGGTGTGAAAACGTCAAATTATGACATACCTACACGGTGCGGTACGCAGGTGTCCACTACCTTTGATCACTTCTCACAGAAAACTTGGCGAGTATTGCTCGTGGCCCATAGATGGCAGTAGGTACCATTGCCGCTCAAATTTTACCGTAAAGTCTAGTATAGTGTGTAGCAAAAATGTTTTGTCTATGTCACGTATCAATTCTAGGTTTTTTTTAGGGTAATTCTAGTTAATGTCTTAATTCTTTTATAACATTATCACCAAAATTACGCGTTATTAAATGTTATAAGCGAGCCAAAATGTATTTGAAAACTACTTGTGGAACACTTACATCATCTATTACAGTGGAAGGTACCGTTACCATGGAAGATACGGAAATGCGTACGCTACTGCTAAAAAGCATTTGGGGGCTTCAAGTGGGCATTCCCTCCAAAACAGTTTGGATCCCGAGGAGTTTGTTGTTGTTTTTAGTCATTTCGACTGTCACCTTTTGTGTTCTCATGATTTCTGTCGGTAAGTAGGTGTTCTCTGATGTCTTAACTGTCACGATAACAAAGGGAAAAACAACAGCACAAGGGCTTAATTAAGGCAACGAGTCTGCACGGAATTCCTCGAAGTCAATGTGCCCATGCCAACGTAGTGATTAGTTGTGGCGATAAAACAGTGTTACTCATTTCCCACGAAGTATCTGTTGTGTGAGCTGCTTTTCTCATCTAGTCTCGGTGATGATATAACTTTAGAGCACAGTGATGATATATCACTATTGCATCAGCTTGTAGCAGCTCAATGCACAGAACAGAATACAGGTCCAGTTTTTGGTTTCCTTTGGTACAACAATAACTATGTCACACAGACAATAACTATGTCACCATTCCTGTGTGCTTGCAGGTAATTCAGCATGAAGCGACCTCCAATGTCTGCAGTGATTTCCTGGATTGCTTACAATCATCAGAACACATCGTATGCTTGAGGAAAGATGTTTCTGGATAGAGACAAGTATTTTTGGAAGTACTGTTTACAGCACTTCCTCACAATGTGAATAAACCCCAGCAGTGCTTCAGGAAAATCTGCATCAAGAATTAAGATAGTTAGCGACATGTAAAGAACGTTTTTGGGAGATGCTGCAGACGGGCAACTACTCTCTGGTGCTGCTGATCCAGCTCATACTTTTGGCTTTTGACCTTTTCGTCAACTCATTCAGTGAACTGCTGACAGGAGCTGTCGTCATCCAGCTGGTGCTTTTTATGTAAGTTACCTGTCATGCAGATGCAACCGGTCTTCAGTCTGCATATGTAAGCGCTGTTACACATCGAATTAGCCAGACTACTTATGAAATCTCCCCATCTTGATGCCAATGTTTAGACATGCAGGATGTGGCGATCTATAAAGGTGGATAATTTAGTGCTGATTCAAATTTAAGATGGTTCAGTTTGGAGGAGTCTGTACTTGAGGCATCGAACAAAATATCCATATCTCATCATTATCTCTCACGATATTCTTATAGTCCTATTTTTCTTTCATAAAACCTTTAATCTATACACAACCACAACATAAGCAAATATGACTTGTTGTCTGTGTTCTGAAATGTTTTTCCCCCTGCTTGCTCCTAACCTTTTAATGGACTCCATGGTACCAGTAATACAGTACTGTACTCGTGAAAAGTCTATTTTTGTCTTCACTTCACCACTTAACATGTTTTTTCCCAACCAGTTCTTCCTTTTTCAGCCATAGATTTATCATCATATTGTGTCCCAAATAAACTAATGAGCACATAATTGCTGCAGTGTGATATAATTATCAAAATATTTTCAATTGCTCTGCAATTTCCTCCTCTAGACGACCGGTATATTTCATAGGTGGAATCTAGTTAATTGTTGTGCGTTATATTAAAGAGAATACATTTACAGTCCACTACATATTTTCTAATCAAGATATGCAGACTCCTGGATAGAATTTAATAGACCACAGCTACATTAAATGGAGCTTAGATGTGACCGCATTCACTTTGATATGATGACAGTTATTAATTTATTCACAGTTTTCTCTTTGGGGATGTGGCGCAAAACCCCATGTATCTTTAATAGACAATCACAGCTACCACATTTACTCATTATTTGCATATTCTGTAATGTGATTTTCTGGTGTTTATTTTAATTTCATATGAACTAGTGTTTTTATTTTTGGGACAAAACTACAAAGCTTGTTCAAAGACCTGAAAAGGTTTTCTAGTTAGTACTTTCATCTCATTTCCAAAACTGATTGCAGCATCCAGGACATCGCCATCTTGTTCAACGTGATCATCATCCTGCTGATGATGTTCAACACGTACGTGTTCCAGGTGGGCCTGGTCTCTCTCCTGCTGGAGCGCTTCAGAGCTCTGCTGTTTTTCTCCGCCCTCTACCTGACCTTCAGCATCTGCCTCCACAGCTGGCTGTTGGTACGCATTTCGGCTCTATACAGTTTCTTCAAGCGTGCCGACTGTCTCTTGTGAAACCGCGCTTACTGAAATAGTCCTCTTTTTTTTTTCTTTTTTTGCGTGTGTAGAATTTAAGATGGAGAGCATCTCGTAGTTTTGTTTGGACGGATGGCCTTCAAGCTCTCTTTGTGTTCCAGAGGATAGGTAATTTGTCAAACTAGTACATTTCCCAACTCTTTCGGTGAATATCTATCTCTCTTTTCCCAGTGGCTGTGTTCTATTACTACTTGTACAAGCGCACGGCAGAGTACATGGGGGACCCAAGGCTCTACATGGACTCTCTTTGGCTGCGTGAGGCCTTTGCCAGAGCTCGGCAGTAGACACAAAAGATGTGGAAGCACTGGATTTAATTTGCTATCAAGCAAGAAATACGTACGCTCCTCACTCAAGAAGAAAAAAGTGACCACAACTCAACCCCTTCTGTCAAAAACTTTTTAAAAAAGGAAAGGCATGCCAGTGTTGGTTTACTATTCTCAAGCGGGCAGTTGGTTTCAAACTTTCCACTGACAGGTAAACCAAGGGTGGCATATTGTACAAAGTATTAATCAGGATTGAGCCTGGTAATCTACTGTATGTGACCTTTGTACTGCACTCGAGTTGGAGTGCATCAAAATTCTGTTAAGATGCATTATCTATCTATTTTAGACTTCTCCTCTGACTATCCATCACTTAACGCGCATGATCAACTTGTCCCCGATGACAAAGGCTGGTGGTTCGTTCGGTTTGATGGAAGGCAAGTATGATTATGTTAACATGATGCCAGTAATAATATTGTGAAACTACTCATCTGTCAGTGTGGATCTTTTGAATTTTGTTTTAAAATTATTAAATAATCCTATAATCCCAGTGTAATCCATCAATGCGTATTATCCTAGAGACAAGGTGAAACAGACTGTTCTATTTTTAACGCAAAGATTAATCAGGATTTCGGTGCCACGAGTGCAACCAGCCATAAATAGCTGTCGGGAGTGTCACAAATATCCTCCTCACCGCAGATCGAATTGCTGTTGTGTATTTCTATGAATGAATGATAGCAGAATTCGTACAAAGTCCCCTTATATTTGAAAACAATCCAAATTGTTGTCAGTGCAGTCCAATCAAACTCAAAATGCATCTCCTGTGTTTCTAAGTGTTGTCATCCATCCGTTAACGTTGGAATGTGTGGTCATCTTCTATTTCGGCCACCTGAAATGACAGCAGGGCTGATTTAGTTGCGACCACAACAATAACTTCTTCACAAGAAAATAGCTTCCAAATGATCTTCTACCTTCATACGTAGATGCCAACCCAGAGTAGCAAGAATAGCACGCCAAAGCCCATGAAAAGTGAAGCTACTAGGGAGATGAGCAACTCCTTGTAGACGTCTCTGGTATATTTGGTTGAAGTCACCTCATAGCTGATATGCAATGTCAAGGCTGCACTCAAATTAAAAAAAAAAAAAAGAAAATACCCGTCATCTTAACCATGGTTCATGCTACCCTTTTAAAAACGTTGGGGATTACCGTGGATATAGCGACGTCTGCTGGCAGGGATCGGCCTTTCAGGATGCTGAGGTACAAATATTGTTCACAGTATTTGCATATTACAAAAGTTTTTCAGTGTACTGGAAAAAAAAACGGTGACATCCCCCTTAATTCTAGACGATATTGTCATCAATGAAATTCTGCACAATTGTATGCTTCTAACTTTTGAGGGAACATTTTGGGGTATGGTCACCACCACTGTGCCCTGGTGCACAAATCAAGGTCCATAAAGTACTTGTGTCCATATAGTTTATGTCTAACGTTCAGCTGTCAGATAAACCTGGGTGTGTATTTTTGACTGACAGATTACTAGACATTAACATTTGATGGATTTAAGTGATCTAATGACAGAAATACACACATTGTAGATGGTTTCTTAATCAGAGCACATAATCTGTTTTAAGCATACTTGAATGGGTGTGGGAATGAACTGCAGCGCGAAAAATGGATGTAATGTGTCCCCTATCCGTTTAAATAATATGGAACAATACATTACAGGATCCCTTGGTTTATGAAGGAGTTCTGTACTTATGGTTGTTCACATAACCCAAAACCTGCACATAAACATGGGAGTCTATCACTAACCTATGATATTACAGTATAAAGTCCTTACTACAGTATGTATTCCTTGCACATAAACATGAGAGTCTATCACTAACGTGTGATATTACAGTATAAAGTCCTAACTACAGTATATATTTCTATGAAAAACACTTATAGGCCACAATTATAAAAGAAATGAAAAAGACGTCGGTGCATGATGACACTTTGCACATTTCTGGGTGTCTTCTATGTACAACAGAGCAAGGAATTTAGAGCACGGGTCTCAAACTCAACTTATGTGGGGGCCGCTGCATGTAAGAGTCTGTGTGTGTCTGTGCCACAAACAAAGTAGTCGAAAGGATACACGAAGAACCAGGCGGTGAAGAACATGCCGATGGCCAGCAGGACCACAGTGAGGTGGGGGAACACAGCCGGGTTCACCGGGCTGGTGTATCTGGTCATCGCCTCGAGTTCCTGTATCGAAACATCATCATCATATGATAAATATATGGGTTGCATTTTAAACAATTTCAGCACAATCTTTTGGTCTCAGCAATTTTTTCAAAATAATCGTATGGAACTTTTGCACGAGAGGCTAATGTTTCTTTGCTAGCCAGCAATTCGTTGCTAAACAAACGACACATCATAGTCACTATACTTTGGTGGCATAATGCACATTATATTCAGCAAGTAAAGCTACATTTAAAACAATTTAAATTCGAAACCATACCATTTCAAACGAAGCAAAGCTCCTGCCTCTGTGGTCCAAGTTGATAAGGCCACGTACTGCCTCTCTTCTGAATCTTTTCCGGGTTGAGTTTGTGATGTAAAAAGAATCTGTCCTCAGTTTGGTCTTTCAGGCTTCACAGAACACGACTCCTGTAATCATCTCGGTTTTTATACGTTAAAAAAAGACTTTAAATGTTAACTAAAAGGGTAAAGATGTTGATAAAATGTAAAAAAAAAAAAAAAAAAGGAACGAGTAAATAAATAAATAAATAAATAAATAAATAAATAAATAAATGAATGAATGAATGAATGAATGAATGAATGAATGAATGAATGAATGAATGAATGAATGAATGAATGAATACAAGTCTCGCGGCGCAGTGGGTCGACTGGTTAGCATGTCGACCTCACAGTTGGTTCAATTCCGGATGTGTGGAGTTTGCATGTTCTCCTCGTGTCTGCGTGCCTAACAGATTCCAAAAAAAAAAAAA
>CAAKHF010007548.1:32502-47346 GCA_901007745.1 Hippocampus kuda
CAGAGTAATCATGGTCGACATGCGGAAGAACAGGCCCGGATCGGTTGCCAGATCACCCGATTCCAGCGAAACCGCCAGACCATAGGCCTGAACGGTGGCCAGCGCCACGGTGCCGAAACGGGTGTATTGGTTGATCTTCTTGCGTCCCTGCTCGCCCTCTTTCTTGAGCTGTTCGAGCGCGGGAACCATCGATGTCAGCAGTTGCACGATGATCGAGGCCGAAATGTAAGGCATAATCCCAAGGGCAAAGATGCCCATCCGCCCCAGCGCCCCGCCGGTAAACATCGAAACCATGCCGCCGATGCCCTGCCCCGCCTGCTCCATAAACTCGCGCAGCGCCTGACCGTCGATGCCAGGAACCGGAATGAAGGTGCCCAGACGATAGACGATCAGCAATGCAAGCGTGAACAGGATGCGGTTGCGCAGATCGGTGGCTTTGCCCAAAGCAGCCCAGCTTGTGTTGGCTGCCATTTGTTCTGCTGCTGATACCATAAATCGGTCTCTCTTATGCAAACGCCGCCCGGAACCGTTTTCCGGCTCGGACGGCGTCTTGGAAAACTCTGACGTCTATGTAAGCGGGTCTTGGCCCGCTCACAAGCGCTTACTCTGCCGCAGCAGCTTTTGTGACCTTCAGTGAGCCGCCCGCTTTTTCAACTGCCTCGATGGCAGATTTAGAAGCACCGGTTACTTCCAGGTTCACTTTGGCGGTGATTTCACCTTTGGCCAGCACACGAACGCCGTCCAGCTTGCGGCGAACCAGACCGGAGGCAACCAGCGCATCTTCGGTGATCGCGGCTTTGGCGTCCAGTTTCTTGGCGTCGATGAATTTCTGGATCAGGCCCAGATTGATCACAGCAAATGCCTTGCGGTTCGGCTTGTTGAAGCCACGCTTGGGCAGGCGCTGGTACAGCGGCATCTGGCCGCCTTCGTAGCCGTTGATTGCCACACCCGAACGGGATTTCTGGCCTTTGATACCACGGCCACCCATTTTACCTTTGCCGGAACCCGGACCACGGCCAACACGCGTGCGTTTCGGGTTCGCGCCAGGATTGTCGCGCAATTCATTCAGTTTCATATCGCTTCTCCTTAGCCGGATGTGACCCCCGAAGCGTGATAGGCCAACCACGGCGTTTCTTGATTTTGATTCTCATGGCCAAAAGGCCACCGCAGGCGTATAGGCGCGTTATCCGCGCTTGGCAAGACCGCAGATCAGACCGTGCAGCGCTTAGTCATCGTCGTCCATCTGACCTTCGCCGCTGGGGATTGGGGCGGCACGAGGATCTATCCCGTGCTTGCTCACCAACTGACCAATGAAGCTGTCCGGATCCGGGATACCATCGAACCGCTGCCGAATGAACGAACGCATCCTGCGACCATAAAAGTGAACGGATATCGAATCTTCTTTGATAAATTGCTGAACATCCGCGCCGGGCCGACCCAGAGCTCGGCGACGGGCATAGCTCACTGGATACAGAACATGTTCCGGCAGCGTGTACTTTATATCTCCGGTTTGCCACAAAGCCCATGTAAATGCCCTTGGACCCCACGCACCCCAATAGATCTGAGGAATGTTAGGGTTTTCTCCGGCTTCCCGTGCCTCCAACAAAGGCTGTACGTGACGGGGCGGTAGCCAGGGCGGGATGGCATATGGATCGCGGGTATGGTCGATCAGCAATCGAAGTGTTTCACTATCCTGCGGCAATCCCAGCACACCGGTCGCAGCCTCAGATCGCAAATAGCCGTAGCAATGCCCATTCTCGGTCGTAAAAGGCCGGATGCAATATGCGTCCGTATCCGCCCAGATCATATCAGTCTCTTTGGCCAGCAGCAGATACCTGAATCTGTCTGAATGCGGGGCTGGGCTGCCGGATTGGCCGTGAACGACAAAGTCTGTGTCCGTCAACACCTCGCGTGCATCGCCCAGTTCAACACCGTCGGGGACGTTCTGAACATCACCATAGGTATAAAGCCGCACATGTTGGCCCACATCCAGAAAAGACTTGATGCAGAGCTGTTCAAGAAAACTCAGCGCTCCGCCGATCCACAGCATTCCGATCTGATACTCACGCGCCATCGTCGGCCTTCCGCTTAACTAGATTGGCCACACAGGACCGTTACAGACGGGATTGGCTTAAGTCAGAGCATTTCGCAACGGGTGGCGAAAAAAAGTCCAGCGCCTGTGTCACATCAGCCGTTAAAAACAAAAGAGGCGCCTATTTGGCGCCTCTTCCATCGTGAGTGGGTGGGTAGCTTATGCGCAATACGCGTGCTCACGCGCGATATCTGCAATGTCGCAACGGCGAATACCGATATCGTCCAGCTCGCGGGTGCTCAGGCGTTGCAGTTCCGAGTAGGTGCGCTGGTACTCTGCCGCACGGGCACGCGCGACCTTGATCCGCTCGATCAGGTTTGCGACCCGGGCACCGAAGTTGAAACCGGTGTTCGAAAAAGTAGCTGTATGTGCCATGTCTTATTTCCTTTCAGTATTGGGGCGAATTCCCCAATGTTGCTTTGTGTGTTCCTTCATTGGACAAAGCTCAGATAGGAGCTTGAGATACCGCTAACAACGCGCGTTTTGGTCTAGCCGGTATGCGTTTAGGGAATGACGCTCGGGGGTTGGCTCTCGTCCCCAGTGACCTGACCTTTTTGCAGGTGAGCTTGGCGGTTAACGCGATGTCTGCCTGCGTTTGTGCAGACCTCAGCGTGGTCCGGACATTTGGCTCATCTGCTGAAACGCGAACAGAAGCCCTGTCGGGTCACGAAACACACGCGGCGCGTGGGGTACACCTTGTCGCGATCGAACGCGCGCTTCGGACGCTCCAAGTTTCAAAGCGGCACGAACCGCATTCTCGATTGCTGCGACCCTGATCGCAGGTAACCAAGCGCCTCGTCCGCGTATTCGTACATCTGATGAAGCAACTAGATGGAAATACGAATGCTCCTGATTTGCCTTGCCCCTGTCACAACGGTGCGTCTTCGAGGGAGTCAAACCAAACAACAATTGATAGAAATCGGTTGGAAACCCCGAACCTTCACTCAGATAAACCTCTGCTGCGAACTGCTGCGCAGGGATCGGGTATTCGTGCTGCAAAACGGACATGCCAAATCCGGCGCCCAACGGATCCAACAATAGGCAGTTTCGCCCCACGCCGGGCACATCAAAGGGCCGCCGAATTATGCGCGCGCCCAGGTTCTCGGCACGCTCTGAATACTCATCAACATCGGGAACCTCGAAATAGGGAATCCAGCCAGCATCAAAACCAGTCGGAGTTTCAGTCAATCCACCTCCGGCTTCCCCATTCAAAAGAGCAAGAGTGAACACCCCTTTTCCTTGACCCCAGACATAGTTTTTTGTGCTTTCCTTAACAAAATCCCACGACGCAACACTGCCATAGAAGTCCATTGAGGCGTCCAGATCAGGTGTGAAAAGGTCGTGCCAAACAATCCGCCCTGTCTTATCCGCATTCATGCTCAGGACCTCCTGCGACCCAATTGATCGGTAGAGCATCGACATCCCAGCGGTCGTTGATGCAAATCAATCAGGATATGGATGTCCAGATTATCAGAAGGGCTGTCTAAAAGGTACAGAACAACAAAAAACGCCCCCGAAAGTATCGAGAGCGCTTTAAATTCTCCGAAGATTCTGCGCTTAGCCGCGCTCTTCGATGATCTCTACCAGATGCGGGATCTTGTTGACCATGCCGCGGACCGAAGGAGTGTCCTCCAGCTCACGGGTTTTGTGCATCTTGTTCAGGCCCAGACCGATCAGGGTTGCGCGCTGTTCGGCGGGGCGGCGGATCGGGGAACCGATCTGCTTGACGACGATGGTTTTTGCCATGGGTCGCTCTCCTTATGCTTCTGCTTCAGCAGCAGGCGCTTCGGCAACGGGGGCTTCGTCCCGCTTTGGCAGGATATCGGCAACCTTTTTGCCACGACGCTGTGCGACCGAACGCGGGCTCTGCTCTTTCTGCAGGCCGTTGATGGTGGCGCGGATCATGTTGTACGGGTTCTGCGAGCCCAGCGACTTGGACACAACGTCCTTAACGCCCAGCATTTCGAACACGGCACGCATCGGACCACCGGCGATGATACCAGTACCTTCAGGCGCGGTGCGCATAACCACTTTACCAGCGCCGTGACGGCCCTCGATATCGTGGTGCAGGGTCCGACCTTCGCGCAGCTGCACGCGGATCATCTGACGCTTGGCTTGTTCAGTCGCCTTGCGGATGGCTTCAGGTACTTCTTTCGCTTTACCTTTGCCAAAGCCCACGCGGCCTTTCTGATCGCCGACAACCACCAGAGCGGCGAAGCCAAAGCGCTTACCACCTTTTACGGTTTTCGACACGCGGTTGATTGCGACCAGACGATCTGCAAATTCCGGTGCTTCTTCACGGTCGCGGCCACGGCCCCGACGGTTTTCACGTTCTGCCATCTTGGCATCCCTTTTACTGTGGCGCTCGGCGCCGTTTGTTCAATCCAAGTGAGCCCCGACTGTTGCCGAGGCCCCCGGATCATCGGGGCAGCCGCAAAGCTGCCCGCAAGTCTTAGATCTTCAGACCACCTTCACGCGCGGCGTCGGCAACTGCCTTCACCTTGCCGTGGAACAGGAAGCCGCCGCGATCGAAATAGGCCTCTTCAACGCCTGCCTTCTTGGCACGCTCGGCGATGGCCGCGCCCACTTTGGTGGCCGCTTCGACGTTGTTCTTGCCAACAACACCCAGATCATTTTCCAGGGTCGAGGCCGAGGCCAGGGTCACGCCACGAACGTCGTCGATCAACTGAACGCTGATGTTCTTGTTCGAACGGTGAACCGACAGGCGTACACGACCGGCGTTGACTTTGCGAAGTTTGTTCCGAACGCGCAGGCGGCGCTTCAGAAACAGGGTTCTTTTGCTGTTTGCCATTGTTTGCGTCCTTACTTCTTCTTGCCTTCCTTGCGGAAGATGAACTCGCCCTTGTAGCGGATGCCCTTGCCTTTATACGGCTCGGGACGGCGCCATTCGCGGATTTTGGCCGCGACTTCGCCCACCTGCTGCTGGTCGATACCTTCCACAACGATCTCGGTCTGCTTCGGCGCGGTGATGGTGACACCTTCCGGAGCAGTGAAATCAACATCGTGGCTGTAACCCAGGTTCAGCTTCAGGGTGTTGCCCTGCATCTGAGCCCGGTAACCAACACCCTGAATCTCCAGCTCTTTTTTGAAGCCCTGGGTCACACCGGTTACCAGGTTGGCAACCATGGTGCGGCTCATGCCCCACTGCTGGCGGGCACGCTTGGACATGCCACGGGGGTCGATCTTGACCACGTTGTCTTCAACCGACAGCGTCACGTCGTCGGTGGCGGTGAAGCTACGGGTGCCTTTCGGACCTTTGACTTCGATGGTCTGACCCGACACAGAGGCAGTTACGCCACTGGGCAGCTCGACCGGTTTTTTACCAATACGAGACATTGCAGACCTCCTTAGAAGACGGTGCAGAGCACTTCGCCACCAACATTGTTGGAGCGAGCGTTTGCGTCCGACATCACACCTTTCGGAGTGCTGACAATCGACACGCCCAGACCCTGACGGACCTGCGGGATGTCATTGACGCCCATGTACACGCGACGACCGGGTTTCGAGACCCGCTTCAACTCGCGAATAACAGGGGTGCCTTCGTAGTATTTCAGGCTGATTTCGATGGCCGGATGACCGTTTTCACCGGTCGTCTTTTCATAGCCACGGATGTAGCCTTCGTCCGCCAGCACGTCCAGAACCCAACCGCGCAGCTTGGATGCGGGTGTGGAAACGGTGGACTTGCCGCGCATTTGCGCGTTGCGGATACGGGTGAGCATATCGCCGATAGGATCATTCATATCTATGTCTCCCTTACCAGCTCGATTTCACCATGCCGGGGATCTGACCAGCAGAACCCAGCTCGCGCAGCGCGATACGGCTGACCTTCAGCTTACGGTAGTAAGCGTGGGGACGACCGGTCAGCTGACAACGGTTGTGCAAACGAGTAGCCGAGCTGTTGCGCGGCAGTTTCGCCAGTTTCAGACGCGCTTTGAAGCGCTCTTCCATCGGCTTGCTCTCGTCATTCGCGATTTCTTTCAGCTCGGCACGCTTTGCGGCATATTTGGCCACCAGGCGTTCGCGCTTCTTCTCGCGTTCGATCATTGCTTTTTTAGCCATGTCTCAATCCTCCCGGCGCTTACGCGTTGAACGGCATGTTGAACGCTTTCAACAGTGCCTTTGCTTCAGCGTCGGTTTTCGCTGTGGTGGCAATTACGATATCCAGGCCCCAGACCTCGTCGACCTTGTCGAAGTCGATTTCCGGGAACACGATGTGCTCTTTCATGCCCATGGCAAAGTTGCCCTGACCATCGAAAGACGGTTTCACACCGCGGAAGTCACGAACGCGCGGCAGCGCGATGGTGATCAGACGATCCAGGAATTCGTACATCCGGTCACCACGCAGGGTCACTTTCGCGCCCAGCGGCATGTCTTCCCGGACGCGGAAACCCGCGATCGACTTCTTCGCCTTGGTTGCAACGGCCTTTTGACCAGCAATCGCAGTCAGATCCTCGACAGCGGCTTTCGCTTTCTTCGAGTCTTTGACCGCCTCAGAGCCACACCCGATGTTCAGAACGATTTTGTCCAGCTTGGGCAGCTGCATGTCGTTCTTGTAGCCGAACTCTTCTTTCAGAGCGGCACGGATGGTTTCAGCGTACTGAGCTTTCAGACGCGGGGTGTAGGTTGCGGTATCAAGCATCGATCACGTCCCCCGTGGTCTTGGCGAAGCGCACCTTCTTGTCACCTTCCATACGGAAGCCAACGCGGGTTGCTTTGCCGTTCTTGTCCAGCAGCGCCAGGTTCGACAGCTGGATCGGGTTTGCCTGAGGCAGACGACCACCTTGCGACGCTTGCGACTGACGGGTGTGACGGATGGCAATGTTGATGCCTTCGACAACAGCTTTACCGGCCTTCGGGTCAACCGAGGAAATGGTTCCCTCTTTGCCCTTGTCCTTACCGGCCAGCACGACGACCTTGTCGCCTTTGCGGAGTTTAGCAGCCATGATTACAGCACCTCCGGAGCCAGCGAGATGATTTTCATGAAGTTCTTGCCGCGCAGTTCGCGAACAACGGGGCCAAAGATACGGGTACCTACGGGCTCGTTGTTGTTGTTCAGGATGACGGCGGCGTTGCGATCGAAACGGATCGCGGTGCCGTCTTCGCGACGGACTTCCTTGGCGGTGCGTACGACGACGGCCTTGCGGACGTCCCCTTTCTTTACGCGGCCGCGCGGGATGGCTTCCTTCACCGAGACGACAATGATGTCGCCCACGGAGGCGTATTTACGCTTGGAACCACCCAGGACCTTGATGCACTGAACTCGGCGTGCGCCGGAGTTGTCAGCGACATCCAGATTGGTCTGCATCTGGATCATGTGGTTTCTCCCGACCTGTGGGGGCTGGTCTCGTTAAATCCCCCAGGGTTTCGACAAATGGAAAAGTCCTGGGGGCTTACGCCTCCAGAACCTCCCAACGTTTCGTCTTCGATTTCGGCGCGCATTCGATGATGCGAACTGTGTCGCCGACTTTGAAGGCGTTCTTTTCATCGTGAGCCCGGTATTTCTTGGACTTACGGATGGTTTTCTTCAGAACCGGATGCGTAAAGCGGCGCTCGACGGATACGGTTACGGTCTGTTCGTTGGCGTCGCTGGTTACGGTGCCGGACAGGATACGCTTGGGCATCTGATTACTCCTCGGATGCCGCAGCAGCGGCCTTTTCGTTCAGAATGGTTTTGACGCGGGCAGCGTTGCGGCGGGCCGCTTTGATACCAGCAGTGCTTTCCAGCTGACCGGTGGCCTGTTGAAAGCGCAGGTTAAAGCTTTCTTTCTTCAGGTTGGCCAGTTCCTCGCGGAGCTGGTCCGGGGTCTTGTCACGCAGTTCTTGGGCGTTCATCGCCTTTTTCCTTTGCTCAAAACACCAGAAGGCCCCCTTACAGGGTCACCTTGGACCTGGTGGATGAATGATAGACATACGAATCGCCCGACATGGCCGGGAGATCGCAAGATGCCGCCGTATAAGGGTTTAGGGGATAGGTGGCAAGAGGAAGTTTGAGCTATTTCTGCAGCCTACTCTCATAGACATCAAGCTTACACTCGTAGTCGGATAGCTCAGCATCAAATTCAGTAGATTCATCCAACTCGCGAGCGAGTTCGATTAAACGGCGCTCTTCTTGAAACCCTTCTTTACCTTGCCCTATCAACAAGCCGGAGGGCCATTCGTGTTTTGCCTGATCAAACCCATCGACAAGGTTGCGCAATAGCGCTGCTCTTAAACCCGGCAAATTTGGTTCGATGCCATAGGCGCGTTCCAAAAGTTCATCCGAATATTGGTCGTCGATTTTTTTCCGCAATCTTTTGTCTGAGTGAAGATTTTGCGACGTCTTGGCGAGCCACATCAGAGACCACGGATCGTCTTGCTTGAAACCCTCATACAAAACCGGAAATACTAGGTGCTCGTAGATTTCGTGCCTGATGGATTTAGCTGATCTATCTACAAACCATGTTTCTTGTAAGTCACTTAGATATTGACGCACCCAGCCTTCTTTTTCCTCAGTTGAACTAAATGAGTTCACAAACCTTTTCACCGCAAGTTTAGTTTCTACCTTCAATCCCCGCTCGTGATAGGAAAGATAACTCCTGAAAGCTTCCGTATCCAATTGCTCGAACTCCGAACTTCACGGAAATGACGCGTCACTCCCACTTATGTTAAAACTCACCGAAATCCGCTCTCCCTCGACGATGTTCATCGACACATCGGGGCGCAGTCAGTGCCCCATTGATCCGCTTTCCGATCAGGCCCCCTTCTCCTGCATCTTGCGCACCATGTTCAAACGCATGCGGCGCGGCAGGAAGGGTAGAATCCAATTCAGGGTAAACGCCAGCCCCTTTTCGTTGATGACGTTCAGCTTGCCGGCGATCATCGCGCCATATCCGATCTTGGCCACGCCCTCGGGCGTCATGCCTTTCTGGTCAACCAGTTTGGTGCCACCCAAATCGGCCCGTGCCGCGAACTCGGTTGGAACAAAGCCGGGTTCCAGCGCCGTTACGGTCACCCCTTTGTCGCGCAGTTCCTCGGCCAAAGCTTGACTGAAGTTGGACACGTAGGCCTTGGTAGCGAAGTACGTCGCCTGCAACGGACCGGGCATATAAGACGCGGTCGAGCTGACATTCAGGATCTTGCCGCCGCCCGCCGCCACCATGTCGCGACCGAACATGTGGCACAGCGACACCAGCGCCTCGACATTCAGCCGGATCATGGCGAGGTCTTCTGACAGGTCCCGATCCAGGAACTTGCCGCGCCCACCAAAGCCCGCGTTATTGATCAGGTAATCGATGTTGATCCCGGTGGCTTTGACCGCGTCATACAGCTTGGCCGCGCCGCCCTCGGCCCCAAGATCCAGCGCGATGACCGTCACGGTGACACCATGGGCGGCCTCAAGTTCAGCCTTCAACGCCTCGAGAGCATCCGCGCGCCGGGCGGTGATGATAAGATTACCGCCCTGTGCTGCATGATAGCGTGCAAATTCGCGTCCAATCCCGGAAGATGCCCCGGTAACGAGTGCGGTTTTGGTCATGAAACCCTCCGTTCTGGCCGTGTCGCGTTGATCTGCAGGCAGCATCGGCGCATCTGCGCACTATCCCCAACTGTAGTTGAAGCTGACACTGATCCGTTCATCCTCAGACATATTCATGGGCACCTCATGGCGCAACCAGCTCTCCCAAAGCAACACGTCCCCGACGTCAGGTTTCATATAGATGAATGGTTGCAAATCCCGCCGCCCTTTTTTGAGGCGTGTCGGCGCGGCCATCATCCGACCGGACCGCGGGTCTTCCAGCTTCAGCGCGCTCGCGCCTTTGGGCATCGCCACATAGGTCGTGCCCGAGATCACACTATGGGGGTGCAGGTGGCTGGAATGCATTCCGCCCTCGGGCAGGATGTTGATCCAGATATCTTCCAGTTTCAGCTCACCCTCGCCCAGATCGAACTCAAGGTCCTTGGCAAAGGCGGCGACATGTTGGTCCAGCGCCTTGACCAGATCGGCAAAGATCGGAAAGCGCCAGGGCAGATCGGTCAGCGAAGCATAGCTGGTATATCCGGGATAGCTGTTCTCCTCACACCATTCCTGCCCGGCCTCATCATCCTCGGCGATGACAAGGCAGGAGCTTTCCAATTCCTCAGGATCGATCTTGGGATCGAACTCGGACAGGGCTGCGCGATAAAGGCGGGTCACGAAGAGTGATTCAATCTGTGGCATGAGGCTGTCATAGCGCAGCCCCTTGTCAGATGCGAGAGCGGGTTATTATCCCTCAAACATTCCCCTTCGTTGAGCAAACCACAGTCTGCTAGCTCTGATGGGCGGGTGGAAACCGCAACGGAACAGTAGGAGGGAAACTATGTCGATACTTAAAAAGGGCCTAACAGGCGCACCGGTGAAACGCTTGCAGGAAAGGCTGGGAATTGGCGCAGATGGGATATTTGGATCAGGCACCGAGAAGGCCGTTCGCGATTTCCAGACATCCGCCGGACTTGCCGCCGATGGTATTGCCGGCCCTGACACCTTTACAGCCTTGGGCCTGCACGAGTTGGTTCTGCTGCGTCAAGGGTCACGCGGGGCGGCGGTGAAAAAACTGCAAGAAGGGCTTGGGATCGGCGCAGACGGAATTTTCGGCGCCGGGACGGCTGCGGCGGTGAAAGAGTTTCAGACGGCAAACGGTCTGGATGCCGATGGGTTGGCGGGGCCTGAAACACTGGCCAAGCTGGGCAGTTTTGCTGAGATCACGGAAGAAACAGTGCAAAAAGCGGCTGTGCAGCCGGACGAGGCACAATTCGAAGGCGAGCCCCTGCCGGAAATCAAGGGCAGCGACGTGATCGCCGGAACGGCCGTGGAAGTCCCCGAAGAGAAATCCGTCTGGGGTAAGGTCAAGGGCTGGTTCTCGTGATTTGAAACGAAAACCCCCGCCGGTGTCCCGACGGGGGTCATTCATGTCACGAACGGGGTCTCCCCCAATCGCTTACCAGTCTTCGCGAACCACGACGCGGGTCTTGATCGGCAGCTTCATCGCGGCCAGGCGCAGGGCCTCGCGGGCGATATCGTCATTGACGCCGTCAATCTCGAACATCACGCGGCCAGGCTTGACTTTGCAGGCCCAGCGGTCGACCGAACCTTTACCTTTACCCATACGAACTTCGATCGGCTTTGCCGTGACCGGAGTGTCGGGGAAGATGCGGATCCAGACGCGGCCTTGACGCTTCATGTGACGCGTCATGGCACGACGTGCAGCTTCGATCTGGCGTGCGGTTACACGCTCAGGCTCAAGAGCTTTCAGGCCGTAGGTGCCAAAGTTCAGATCAGAGCCGCCTTTGGCGAGACCCTTGATCCGGCCTTTGTGCATCTTGCGGAATTTAGTACGCTTTGGTTGAAGCATATCTCTCCCTCCTTAGCGACGACCGCCACCAGCACCACGAGGTGCAGGGCCGTCCTGGAGTTCCTGTGCTTTACGGTCACGTGCCTGCGGATCGTGCTCCATGATCTCACCTTTGAAGATCCAGACCTTGATCCCGATGATCCCGTAAGGGGTCATCGCTTCGGCATGTGCGTAATCGATGTCGGCGCGCAGGGTGTGCAGAGGCACGCGGCCTTCGCGGTACCACTCGGTCCGTGCGATTTCGGCACCGCCCAGACGACCAGCGACGTTCACCCGGATACCCAGGGCGCCCATGCGCATGGCGTTCTGAACCGAGCGCTTCATTGCGCGACGGAACGAAACACGACGTTCCAGCTGCTGAGCGATGGACTCGGCAACCAGCTGCGCGTCAAGCTCGGGCTTGCGCACTTCGACGATGTTCAGATGCAGTTCGCTGTCGGTCATACGAGCAAGCTTTTTGCGCAGAACTTCGATGTCTGCACCTTTCTTGCCGATGATGACACCGGGACGTGCTGTGTGGATCGTCACGCGGCACTTCTTGTGCGGACGTTCGATGATCACACGGGCAACACCGGCCTGCTTGCACTCTTTGTTGATGAACTCACGGATCTTGAGGTCTTCCAGCAGAAGATCACCGTAGTCCTTGGTGTCAGCGTACCAGCGGCTGTCCCAGGTGCGGTTGACCTGCAGGCGCATGCCGATCGGATTTACTTTATGACCCATTAGGCTTGCTCCTCAACTTGACGCACCTTGATGGTGATCTCCGAGAACGGCTTCATGATCTTGCCGAAACGGCCACGGGCACGCGGGCGACCGCGTTTCATGACCAAGTTCTTGCCAACCCAGGCTTCGGCGACGATCAGCTCGTCAACGTCCAGGTTGTGGTTGTTCTCGGCGTTGGCGATTGCGGATTGCAGGCACTTCTTGACGTCCTGCGCGACACGCTTGTTCGAGAAAGTCAGGTCGGTCAGAGCCTTCTCAACTTTCTTGCCGCGGATCATTTGCGCAACCAGGTTCAGTTTCTGCGGGCTGGTGCGAAGCATGCGCGTTTTCGCCATTGCTTCGTTTTCAGCCACGCGGCGGGGGTTCTTTTCCTTGCCCATGACTTACTTCCGCTTCGCTTTTTTGTCTGCGGCGTGACCATAATAGGTGCGGGTCGGCGAGTATTCACCGAACTTCTGACCGATCATGTCTTCCGTGACGTTGACCGGGATATGCTTCTGGCCGTTGTACACACCAAAGGTCAGACCCACGAACTGGGGCAGAATGGTGGAACGACGCGACCAGATCTTGATGACTTCGTTGCGGCCCGACTCGCGCGCTGCTTCGGCTTTTTTCAGCACGTAAGCATCGACGAAAGGACCCTTCCAAACAGAGCGAGACATGGATTAACGTCCCTTCTTCTTGGCGTGCCGCGAGCGGATGATCAGCTTCTGGGACGCTTTGTTCTTGTTGCGGGTACGCTTACCCTTGGTGTCCTTACCCCACGGTGTAACCGGCGTACGGCCACCCGAGGTACGACCTTCACCACCACCGTGCGGGTGATCGATCGGGTTCATTGCAACACCACGAACCGACGGACGAACGCCCTTGTGGCGCATACGACCGGCTTTACCGAGGTTCTGGTTCGAGTTGTCGGGGTTGGACACGGCACCAACGGTGGCCATGCATTCCTGACGGACCATGCGCAGCTCGCCCGAGCTCAGACGGATCTGAGCGTAGCCGCCATCGCGACCAACGAACTGAGCGTAAGTACCGGCCGCACGTGCGATCTGACCGCCCTTGCCGGGCTTCATCTCGATGTTGTGGACGATGGTACCAATGGGCATACCCGAGAACGGCATTGCGTTGCCCGGCTTGATGTCGGCCTTGGCGGATGCCACGACTTTGTCACCAACAGCCAGACGCTGCGGAGCCAGGATATATGCCTGCTCGCCGTCTTCGTATTTTACCAGTGCGATGAATGCGGTCCGGTTCGGGTCATATTCGATCCGCTCGACGGTTGCCGCGACATCAAATTTATTCCGTTTGAAGTCAACGATCCGGTAGAGACGCTTTGCGCCACCGCCGCGGCGGCGTGAAGTGATCCGTCCGGTGTTGTTCCGGCCGCCCGATTTGGTCAAACCCTCTGTGAGAGACTTGACCGGACGTCCTTTCCAAAGCTCCGAACGGTCGATCAGCACCAGCCCGCGCTGGCCCGGCGTCGTCGGCTTGTACGACTTGAGTGCCATGCTTTCTGTCTTCCGTTTAGCAAGTGCAGGGAGTTTCCCCGCTATGTGATAGGCCCCCGTAGGTGCCAAGGGTATAGGGCCCCGAAGGTCCCCGGTTACAAATATCAGAGGCCCCGGAACGAATCCGAGGCCGCAAGATTGGGAGCGTGTAACAGGGTTGGGGATGGGTGTCTATAGGCACCCAATCTATTTTTCTGGGTCGCCAGAGATAGCACGGGAAAGATCATCTACATCTGGTAAGCTCTCGTCCTTAGATACATCGCCATCCTCCAAAGATGCATCCGTTTGGTTCTTATCTTGTTGGGCAACAGTTTCTTTCTCAGTGTTCCACTGAGCTACAAAATCTTCGTAGTGTTCAGGCGGCGGCAAGTCGTCTTGACCGTGCGAAAGCTTTAGTGACGGCATCTCTACACGCCGGAGCTGGATAAATTTCTCTAAATAGCCCTTAAAGTCATCGAGGTTACCCACCATAGATGGCCTACCTAGCAGTGAAGCCTCCATTTCACGCAATTCGCGTTCTTCCTTACTGCGCATCGTGTCAATTGAGATGATCGGGCAAGGAGAACCATCCAATACGCCCTTGAACGACTGCATTTCTTCGAAGTTAAATCCAAGTTCAAACTTCGTAAGACCTTTGTTACTAGCAGCCTCGGTGAGCAAGTATGCCAAAGCGGGAGAAATCGTGAAGGTATCTACCGTGGAGTTTCGAGAAATTCGAAATCCGCCATCAATCCCCTTACCTAGAAAATCGAAGTTTTTTGGGTTTTCATCTACTTCTAACTCAAACTCTTCTGTTTCCAGCCCATGCACACCTGCAAACGGATCCTCTCCTGCCGTATGGCTAACAGCGATGCTTTTGTTAGGGCTGGGGAACGCCGCGATCCAGCCATTACCTTTTGCATTGAGCCCCGCGTAGGTTCTACCGACAAACTCGCCGAAGGTATGCAGCGTTTCAGAAAATGCAGCCACGTAGGCTCCGAGGTGAGTAACGCTGTAAACGCGGTTTACGAATAGAATTTCATCCCCGATTGTCTTCCACACTTTCGGCGTCGCGCTCTTTTCTTGCGGCGACATTCCTCCAATATGTGTGCATTTTTTTTGAAACGAATCTTCGTATGATTTGGGGAATCGGCCG
>CAAKHF010007559.1:6123-24419 GCA_901007745.1 Hippocampus kuda
TAACTCGAACCTTAAAAGGGGTTTTCACTGAAAATGCATGTCACCCATAACTGCCATCATGAACAACATTAGAGCCTCGTAACGCTACAAAAATGTAACTACAGTTATACACACCATTTTTAGCCATCTTACTGTTTTGCGGAAAATGATCATCAAAAGTAAGCAGCAATATTCCAAAAACACTTTATCCAAATACAGGGCGGTGCCCGGTTTTTCGACGGTACCAAGTGAACATATGACATTTTTGGGTTACAAAGCGCATTCACAATGCGCCATTTCGGAAGATGCTGTTCTGTGGCACAAGCAGGTGTGCTGTTTTCATCCAACTGTCATACATGACTTTCCTACTACATTCGCGTTGATGTTTGGATTCTGTTGCCGCCATAGGAACACAAGCAAGTCGTAAACCACGGCATTTCCTGTACAAGCGGTGTCATTAAAATACAGTTCATTGAGATGTGTTGGGGTTTTGACATTTTTCTTTCAGATTTTGACAGTCTATCTTATATTTTTTGCGTTAATTGGTATTAGGAATTAGGTCACTTTGAAGCAATTGTTGACACGGTCTGAACTTGTATGCTATCTGAAGAAGTACATTGTAACGTCAGCTCGGGAAATGCAGTATACATGCTCCGGCAAAACTCCTGTGGGCAGTATTATTTTTATCAATACAGCACTGGCCTGGAAGTGGGAGTTCAGAACATTCAAAGGAATAAAACAACAACAGTTAATAGATTCACTGATCGTTAATAATTCGGTAAATTGTGTGGAATTGATCTTTCATTAAATTGGCTCTGACCAGCAGAGGCGCTGCTGAGTCAGAGTGCTGTCTGAATGCAACGTCCCCTATGGGTAAGATGAGCTCCAGCCAAACTATGGCACAAATCCTGTGGGAAGTATCATTCTGCTCAACACAACACTGGCCTGGAAACAGGAATTTACAACATTCACCGGACAGAAAAAAAAACAAATCATGGATGAATTGATACGTACAGCACATTTGACAATAAAGTTGTATTCAATTCAATTCAATTCAATTGTAGCGAATTCGGTCAATGCTGCAGAATTGAGCACAACTACCAGTGAGCTGTCTGAGAAAGTCAACATCACATCAGCTATAGAAGCACAACACTGACTTGAAGATTCTCAAAAATGGTCAAAGAAAATATGATGTATCTACATCAATAAAAATGTATTGTGTTGTATTGTATCAATCAATTAATCAAGTGTTCATTTTCTTCATGAAGATAGTCAAAAGCCCACGGCTAATTCTCATTACTTGTGACTTGCAGATCACACATTCTTCACATGATCTTGGCAACTGTCTGAAAAGAAATGCGTAAACAACATTAGAGTAATAAATTAGCATAACAAATTCTGAGGCATCATGATTTCAGCAGACAGCTCCGAAGTTAGAATTTTTATTTTTTTTTGCCTTCCCTATTTGCTCTGTGAGCACACAGCATGTCACTGAGAAGATGTATTAGTCATGTTTTACAATCCCAAGCATCGCTCGGAGGCATCAGTGGGCTTTCAGGTGACAGCCCCTTGCACTGACATAGGATCGCTCTATGCTGTTCGGAGTTTCCAGCTTTGGAGGGGAAAAAAACAGCCACGACTCAAGGTAGAAGAAGAACGCCCTGAAAAACACAACCTGCTCCCAAGAAAGTTAACGGTCAATTTTGGAGGTGAAAACTGCAGGAGAAGAGCTACATTGCAACCACGCCATGCACATTTTCAAGAAATTCTTCATCTTTAAATAATGTGCTAGTTATGCAAAGGTATAATTGAGGGAGCAAAGCTTGTGCTGACCAGAATATAAAGCAGAAAATACAAAGATTAAATCAAACAAAATAAAAAGGGCCATTATGAAGAAATGTGTGTGAGAATAATAGCATGAATGAATTACAGTTTTAACAAAGACTGTTAACTGTCTGCAAAGAGTCAGACCTGGTTTTAAATATGGGTGTCCCAATCTGATGTGAATATCACATATCGGTCAGATATCACCAAAAAAAAACAAAACAAAAAAAAAACAGGTATCGGCTCATATCGGACTGCATCAAAAATCTCCGGTGTCGGCACTCCGATACAATCAGTCCATTCCCGATTCTGCTGTAATTTTTATTTACTGACTTTATTGAAGCTATTTTTCAGGGTCCTCTAATTTAATATTTACTGAATCTTGTTCTGTGATAGGCTCCAGGGTATACTTTGCAGGGTTTCTCATACCTACTACTCCTGAGTAAATATCACTCGGTCCACATTATAACAAAAGTCAATTTATTTTAATCAGTACCAAGTAAATAGGCGTTAGGGCTGAGGGACATTTGACCACATTCACTATCTTTTAGCGATCTGCGCCCACTATTAAGAGTCACAAATGACTGACGTTTTCTCTGTTAACTGAGTTCTGGGGGTCAACGTCTAATGAATGTTAAATATATGGAGAATGAAAGGTGTTATATAAGCAACGGATGAAAGCATCCTGTCCGGAGATGTGCCTTCCAGAGCCGGCAGCTTCACAAGAACAAAAATCCACCTTTGTGCTGCATCATCAAGGCTACATCACAAAGATGCACATCAGCAAGTCAATTGGCCTGTTTAGTGGAATATTAATAGAGTAGAATGAGCTGATCATAAAGAACAGTTCCTGTTTAGTGGAATATTAATAAAGTAGAATGAGCTGATCATAAAGAACAGTTCCTTTGACTCAGAATCTCCTGCAATTAGCTGGACCTCTTCTTCAATTTCCAGTCACGTTGCAAATTTTTAGAGAGGTGAAACAACAAAAATGCTTTGCCGACTAGTGGTGCGCGTTATATGCAGTATATGCCATGGACGGTATACATTTGCCCTTCAGTAAGATGACACTTATTGACATCATCGTGTCTGCCTCAGTGTGAAAAAGGCTTTAAGCAATATCTGACCACAAAGCTGAAGGAGCTGCCAGTCACACATCGGCTTATATCGAACAGTCACCCTTTCTCCCTGCTTTCCCAGATTCTTGAGAACTACTTGGCGAATACTAAGTGCTAAGCTAACTTGAGCCATACAACCTATGAGCTGTGGCTTGTTCGGTAGCGCGGATAAACACAACCTTCCACGGTCACTAACACTTGCCTGGATGGCGGCAATGGACGGTTATATGGCCTAAAATTCATATAATGATATTTCAATACCTTCACGGTAATGATAGCGTAACAAAGATTTACAATGGAAGTATTTTAGAATACCGGTAGGTTGTATGATCCTTTATCAAAGATAAATAGATGGGGTCGGGGGGGGGGGGGAATAAGTAATATAGGAAATAACATGTATTGTGAAAATGAATTGTGCGTATTTCAACAGTAAAAATCTAAACTTTGCACCATAGTGGGCAAACCAAATAATAGCATAAAACAATATTCTATTTATTAATATACTTTCAACCAGGGGTCGGCAACCCAAAATGTTGAAAGAGCCATATTGGACAAAAAAAAGAAATATGTCTGGAGTCGCAAAAAATTAAAAGCCTTATAATGAAGGCAACACATGCCGTATGTATTAATATTAGCTATATTAGCCTACTATCAAAATGACTAAGTTGGCTACAAATACACAATGAGCCTTCATGAATAAAAGTTTTTTCTCTGCAGTGCATCTGGAGAGCAGGGGTGCACAACCTTTTTTGACCGAGGATCTACTGTTCGATCAAGCAACCTCCCGCAATCGACCCATTACTGCACACGCGCGCACTCACGCACGGATGCCATCATGAGCAACAAACATAACAGCCGCTAAGATGAACGATGCATGGGATGGGATGCACTTTTGTAGCGTGTCAACTATCGTAGCTCACGTGTACCGTTTAAAAATGCTTCTCTCGGCCCTCCACATTCCCATTCTTTGCCAGTACCCTCGGTGAATTGCACATGAAACGCTGTTTTTCTTTACAACAGCCACCTGGCTGACATCCCAACCTGCTAATAGAAACGTGTGTCGCAGGCTTTGACGCAAATCCTCGTTGATAAAAATGTTGAAATTTGAGATTTATTCTACAAATTTTTACAGCATTGGAAAACGTTAAGAATGTTTGTGTCATGTTTTTCCTCTTACAGAAACAGAAACATTTTTGAAAAAACTCCAGGTAGCCACTAGGGCATGCGGCTCTTGAGCCACAGGTTGCCGACCCCCGCTTTAAACCATAGAGGCCCCTCCTCTTGTGTGACGTTTGCGACAATGTATTAATTCATCTCCGGTTTCTGGACTTGTCCTGTCTATCATATTTTCTCTCTTGACAGCTGCTGCCCGAGCTGGCCGCACCACCGTCAAATGTGCCTTAAGACAGTTTTACACTGAGGCATTGTGATGACATAATCGACAAATGATTGACGATTTGGTTGGTTGAGTCCAAATTTTGTGTCACAAGCCATGGGAGGTAAAGGTCAAGCACCCGATACCTATTCGGTAAACTCGCTAATCTCAAAATCCAAATGAAACTAATGTGCAATATGTTCAATCCAGAACATTTTAGATGCATCTGTAATAGCGGAACATATGGCAACTGCCCATAACAAAATACGGACAAAGTGGAACACTTGGGATCGCATGTGCAGGTCTCGTTTAGGTCAGGTTAATAAAGATGCAAGAACAGCTCAGATTAGGACAACTTTGTGAGTATTGTACAATTCATTTAAATACATTTTTGTATTCATGACATTTTAGAACTCTTGCTCGCAGAGATGCAGATTACATTTTTGGTCACTTATGCAAGCAACTTTGATTAGCTGTGAAAGCACTGAATCATCTCGGACCACTTAGTACTCCCACACTGTAGTTTAGCGCTGCCATTTTGTCCACTCCCTGACCTGGTCATTCTTGCATATTATGCTGAATTATGATATGAGCTTGTGTAATTTGCAAGAGGTTTGTCACATACAAGGAAAAAAGAGAAAGAGGGAGGACATTACAATATCTGTACTACCATTTGGAAATGCAACAAGCATGCAGCACACTAACAATGATTATTCAAACTGCGTCGCCAAATAAATTGAAGGTCTTATTGACAAACAAAACCGCAGGGAGACCTTAGTAAGACAAGAATTCATTTTGTAAAGGCTGCAATTTCTATTCAGTCTTTCTTCTGTGTTTGCAACTAAATGCATGACCCACTGGTTAGTTCCTTAGCAACAGACTCTGAAATGATGCGAGACTGAAGGGGAAAAGAGATTTGGTGCAGTTTCTCTTGTGCAGGTGAAGGCAAGTCAGACGCTTTTTGCCGCTCGTGAAAAG
This sequence comes from Hippocampus kuda, assembly GCA_901007745.1. Taxonomy (NCBI): domain Eukaryota; kingdom Metazoa; phylum Chordata; class Actinopteri; order Syngnathiformes; family Syngnathidae; genus Hippocampus; species Hippocampus kuda. Next base: position 11,398 of record CAAKHF010007559.1, read on the forward strand.
CTCTCAAGGTTACAGTAGGGTGCCCATCTCATTTAGATGCGGAAAAAAGAAAACAATTGTGCTAAGCTAATGCGGGTTGCACAAAACTACCAGTTAATCCTGTTAGTGTGTGCCTCTGAATGGTGTGGAATACCAATAAACTATTTTTCCAAGATAGGCGATAGGTTAACGGCAATATTGTGATATTAAAATGACCACGATATTGTCGTTGTTATGTCACGATATTAAAATCGCTACATCTGTTACATAGGCCAGGTTATGTTCCATTTGTGCAGTTCCACCACACTGGTGGTTAGTTTATTAGTGCAGTTTAATTTGAATTCGGCGTGTTTTGGCCACCTATGTTTAAGACCCATGCTAAGTGCATGATGAACGGGAATGCAAAATGTTTGAGTTTCTCCACAAATTGACTAGATTCACAACGTGTGCGTGCATTAGCAAGTAAGTGCCTCAATATTAAGTGTTATTGGTGTTAGCAGCTGAACGCAGCATTGTGAACAACGTAGACCATGATATGATGAGTCGCTGAGCCAATAGGAGCACTTTTCTTGTCACTGCTGTTATACACAAAAGCATAATGTTGTATTTTTTTGCCAATGTTTATTTTTGTCCTACAATATTGTGAGCTTTTTTTTTTCGTCAACTCCCCTGCAATATCGTGATAATTATTGTAACCTGAGGTTCATATTGTGATAATATCGTATTGTGACGTTTGAAGATAGTTACATCCCTAATAGGCAACGGAGGTGAGGAACTGGTTGAAGTCAGCTTTTGACCATTGCAAATGTGCTGTAATTAAATAGGTCCATGAATTGATTTTAAGTAGATTTAGAATTCAGTATTCACCTGTTGCTTCAAGCGTGACCGTTGTGCTTCTGCTCTCACTAGATGTCTACAGTGCATGAGAGTGATGTAATTCGTTAATGTTACTGGTTGCAGAGTTAAAACACTGCAGCAGTTAAGATTCATCCATCCAACCATCTTCTAATCCTCTTATCCTCACGAGGTTCGCGGGGGGTGCTGGAGCCTATCCCAGCCGTCTTCGGGCAGTAGGCGGGGTACACTCTGAACTAGTTGCCGGCCAATCACACATGGACAAACAACCATTTGCGCTCACAATCACACATAGGGACAATTTGGAGTGCCAAATCAACCTGCCTTCCATGTTTTTTGGAATGTGGGAGGAAATCGGAGTCCCCGGAGAAAACCCACGCAGGCACGGGGAGAACATGCAAACTCCACACAGGACTTGTGCATTGTCAGGCTGACGTGGTAACCAGTAGGCCACCGTGCCGCCCTGCAGTTACGATACATGCAGCAATATTTTTTTTATTCTCATTTTTAGTCATATGTTTCAGTTTGCTTCAAACCAAGAGCAACAGTAGTCCAGACAAAGTAAATCTAGTGTTGCCGCAGTTCTATGAAACGCTGTTTTACATACTAGTAATGGTCTGAGGATTGTTTAAAACTTTACAAAGATGCAATTATTGCATTTCCAGCGGAGTCATAACCCTGTATGATACAATTCATACTGAGTAAAACTGGAGTTCAAAACAATAATAAAAAGGACTACAATGGAGAAATGCCGCAAACAGCAAGAACCCAGGCAGAGTTGACAAAACTATGTATGGACACACAACATTGTTAAAATGGCTGAAAAATGTAGTGTCCTCACATAACTCAATTTGTAATACCGTGCAGTCTATTCTGTCTGTTGCAACAAAACTTGAAACTCCACACTTGTAGTGTGTCTCCACACTTCAGTTAATCTGAGAGGCTGCTTTGGTGCTGCTCTTTTGGTTGGCAACAGAGTTCATGAGGCCTTAGCATAGCCATGTATGAACAAAAGCATCTACCAACTTAGATATTTAGTTTCAAACAATTTTCAAAGGGATGCATCTATTTGACGAGGTTTATTTGTCTGAAGTGGATGATGCACATGAAAACTAATTAGAGCACAGCATATGTGAAATATAACAGCTAGCAGGAACCTTACTGTGATTAAATTGTCTAACACGTTTGAGATGGGGTAGGCTGTGGAATGATCGCCTGTCAATCACAAGGCTAATGTCCGACCAAGATAAAGTAAACGCCGAGCCAGCATTTCCTTTAAGACACTTGAAGTAATTATTGCCGGCGTTTAACACATCCCATGAGTCTTTGCTATCGGCATGCTGTCTTGTCAGGAGTGCTCAGCCGTATTTCAACACAAACAAAATAGCAAAGCTGGGCAATTTGGTTCACAATTGCACTGTAAACCGTAGCATATGTCACGGTATTTTTAGAATTCACGACAGGGTTATCCAAACTTAAAACAGGACCCAAAATGCTTCAAATTGTTTTCTTGAGCATCACCAAGGCAGGCTATTTCTCTGTTGGAGTACATTTATGATTAATGTGTGCATTACACTATATGTCAAAACGATGACAGTATTTAAAGTAGCTTAGACTACAATATATCATTATTACTAGTACTACTGTATTCATTATAATAGTTTGGGATTTGAAATTTTAGTTAGTTTTTCATGACTTTTGGCATTCGTTTGTTTTTTTTAATGCAGTTAGCGTTACTACTAAGAGCGGGTTTTTATTTACCCTTATAAAAGCTATGATTCGTGACTTAGCATTTCCGCACCTTTTAGCCACACTAGCTAGCCAGCCGCAGTTTTCATTTTAGTTCAGTTGATATTAGTTTGATGTTTTTTTTTAAATATATGTAGTATTCGTTAGGTGCAAGGCGACAACAAATGTCACTTAGTGATTCGTAATAAAGTCAAGTTCAATTATCAAATGACTGTTTGCCGTTGTTTATTCTGTAGGAACGAACAGCAATAGTGAAATGAATATTGTACATTTAAAATGAACCCTGAAAGCGTATGTATGATATTGATTGATAGACAAAAACAAAGGCTATTTTCACAATAATTGCAGTTAGTTTTATTTGTGATTTTTTACAAGCATTTTGTTTTTTATTTATATTTTATCTTGTATTTATTTCATTCACAAAAATCTGTTTTAAATTGTAGTTTTAGTTTTTTTATTAATTTTCCAGAATGATAACCTTGTTCATGCAACTATGTATACACTACTGTTGACATATGACATTGAAAACTTTTGTCGCGGTCATGGATCCACACACTTACTGAAAAGTGTAGTACAGTACAGTCGGCTTTAAAAACACAAAATGTGGATTTTACACGAGAAAATTCAATATTTTAAATAAAATAAATGAACTATGAATAAAAAACTAAAATGCATCAATTAATTTAATGACTTTATCTGAACACAGCCTTGGATGCCATAAAATTGAAACCCCAGTTTCAGTCATTTTGGGCCACTTAGAGAGAGAAAAAAAAAAGGCAATTTCTCATTTGGATTTACAAGTTGAGAAAATACTGCTTCAACAATAAAGAATCTTGTCCGAAATCCGATGGCTACATGGATGAAATACATGTCCGATGAACAGCCATATTGCTGTTGGTGAAAATGTCGCTGTTGACACTGTGCAACTCTCCCTTGTTTCTGTGTAAAAATTGTAGTCATCCGTGCCATGGGAATCCTGAAAACTATGATGATTGCTCACTCAACTCACTAAAGACAAAGGGCTTGTCAAAAAAGATGACAGTGTGCCCTTTTTGAATTTCATTTCCAGTGAGATGAATGACCCAAATGATCCTTGCAAACAGCCAGCCTTTATGGGGTTTTTTTTACTTGCTTTGCTGTGCAATTAATGATACAGAAACTTTTTGGCATCTTTAAAAGGGGACATATCATGGGAATGTGTCATTTTAATTGCTTGCTGTACAAACGGTTGAGTCTCTGGAGTGCCTGCCCACCCATCAAGTGTCAAATTACACAACCGAGTAAATGTTTTGTGACCTGTCTATTTCCGAAAATGTTTCTTTGAGTGAGCCGCCTGCATGACTGTAAAGCCAATCAATGCTTTTACAGTCTTTACTCAGGGCACCTGCTTCCACAAGTAGTATTTTCTCGAAAAGCATTTCACATTAGTACTGTACAGACACACATACACCAATAATTGAGACAAATTTGAGCATTCCAATAAAAGTCAGCAAAAGATTATTGGAAGTCTCTGAAAGATTTGTCAGTGACTTTTCCTGTGGTGTGGGCTGTGTTAAGGGGGATTTTTTTTTGTCTCCTCGATACCCTTTTGTGACCAACAATCTGAAATGTTCAACCTGTTTAATTTATATGTACGATTTAAGTGTGCAATTGTCAGACATCTGGTTTGGGGGCGTAGACTTATTATTATTTATAGGTGGAGATATTATTGTCGAGTGATGTGCTGTGTTGGTCAGCTTGAGCACCATACACTTTAAGAGCAGTAAGCACACACGCGTCCATTTTCCTCACATGTGGGGTGTCTCACATTTTTTAAAAACTGTTTTAGATGTTCTAAAATCGGTATGCATGTTCCCTGTTTAAGGCACCTGTTTTGATCAACACCAAGAAGAGATTTGTCAGGTAATGCTTACTTCTGTCAAACTGGCAATCTTCTAATTTTGGTCAGAACCGAAAACAACTGATATATTTCATGCAATATAAATTGACAGTGATCATCCGTCAATGCACACAAATATCAGAAGTGCCCCCCCACGTCTGATAAGCAAGATAAATCATCCCAATGACATTATAACTCGCTTCATTACTGCTTCTCCCCGAGTTTGGCCTATCAGTGAGGAAGCATGCCATTAGTTTCACGTGACATGCACTTTTTCACATGGCAGCCAGCTTCTCTGACAAGCGTTCAAATCAGAAACTAAGTGTGGATTGATGGATGCTACACTGTACAGAAGATATTTGCAGTGAATCAGCAGCGGTGTATTTTAAAGGCTGATTTAAATGAGGAGTGATTTGCTTCAAAATTATTAACACAAATATGTTTTTCAGATCCATAAATGTATTTGTACTTATTTAGTTGTACTTGATACTTGACTGTTTATTCATTCATCTTCCGAACCGCTTTATCCTCACTAGGGTTGCGGGGGGTGCTGGAGCCTATCCCAGCCATCTTCGGGCAGTAGGCGGGGGACACCCTGAATTGGTTGCCAGCCAATTGCAGGACACACAGAGACAAACAACCATGCACGCTCACACTCACACCTAGGGACAATTTAGAGTGTTCAATCCGCCAGCCATGCATGTTTTTGGAATGTGGGAGGAAACCGGAGCACCCGGAGAAAACCCACACAGGCCCGGGGAGAACATGCAAACTCCACACAGGGAGGCCAGAGCTGGAATTGAACCCGGTACCTCTGCACTGTGAATTCGACGTGCTAACCACTGGACTACCGGGCCGCCCCTTGATTGTTTATGTGATTTATATTGTTTATATTGTTTATACTGTTCACATTACATTAGCTGCTATCTTGTTTTAGCTGTGTGTTTAATGCACAGCATGTTTGCACTGAGGAGGATTGAGAGGAAGATATTTCATCTATGCTGCATGTCATACATAAAGCATATTTGACAATAAAGATGACTTGGACCTTATTTGTGATTTACACTTTTTTTCCAGTTTAACAAACATGTACGTGATTTCCAAGTGTTTTTTAAAGTTGTGAGTGCATTTCCCATGAATTATCATTTGTAAATATTCACTTCTGCTTGTGAAATGTTGAATGTGGATTTGTCGATCAGCGGCCATGTGCATTTACTTTTTTAAACCAATGTCATGTAGTTCCACAATATTCACACAAAGCTCTTTTAAACATTCACGCGTTGAAAGGCTATCCCTTCTCCCTCCGCTAGGAGGGAGTGTTACTGTCTCCATTGAACTTTGTCCGCTGCTGCAGCGATGTAGAAGAAGACGCAGCAGCAGAAGGACTTCTTTAGTGTCAAACCAGTTACGATCGTACTGTTTCCCGACTTGAGTTAAATAAACAAATAATAGATGACAAGATAAATACTCATTTTCTGTTTTTCAATTTCCAGTTTTTAAACAAAAAACGACAGATGGCTCCTTCCTACATTCCGAATACAGGCAGTAACACTGCCTACTTGTGGACGGAAGAGGCCATTGCACCGGTGAATGTCTGTGTTTCCGCGTCTGATGTTTATCTCAAATGTAAATGTGCGCGCCAGTGATCCAGAAACACACATTCAACATTTCACAAGCCAAAGTGAATATTTACAAATGATAATTCACGGTAAATACACACATGTTAACAGCGTGAAAATCCCACACATATTTGTGGATCTTAAAAGACGTGAAAATCCCAGATGTATATTTGTGTTAAAACAACATCTCTCCTGATAAATTTTAAACAGCATTTGTGAGTGCACTGCTATTTAAATGGGATTGTTGCAAAATACAAGGAGAGCAAGGAATCATATGCACTACCTCAAAAGTGTTATTGTTGACGCTGTAGAGCAGTGATCCCGAGTGGGTGTACTGTGGAAAATTGTCCAATTTTATTTAATTGATACAAATATTATGTATTTACGGTAATGAATACAAATTATGTCTATCTATGCCAGTGACATTTAGTGACAGACAGAACAAACAAATGATTTTCAAGTATATCGAAGGAAGAGGTTAGATACTGTAAATATCATGCATGTCTACTTTTTGTGTCATTTTTGTTTAGGAGTGTGACGTGAGATGTTTTCCGATGTAAAATATGCACCTTGGCTCAATAAAGGTTCGGAAATACTGCGGTCGTGGGCCCAATGTTTGTTGCCTCCCTTGAATGAATGAGGCTTTAAGCCACCTCCACCCCCGCAGAAGTGAAAGTATCACACTCACCTTCGATGGAGATCACATGCTCTCGGATCTGGTTCTGCAGGGCCAGGTCGTCGATGCGTTCGATCAGGTCGTAGATGGCGTAGATGTTCGGGTGGACCGACTCGAAACGGTGGATCTCCGCCCGGATGGCGGCCGAGTTGGACAACACGAACTGTGAGCCGGCGGACCCGGACTGCGCCGCTTGACCGGACACCGTTCCCGAGCCGAACTGGCCGGCACCAGAGCTCGCAGAAGAGCCGGATCCGAATTGCGACGGGATGGACTGGGGCACCGGGGCCGGGACGGTGCCCGGGGTGGACATAGCTGGCTGGGACTGCGGCGAGATACCAGACACAGGGGCGCTAGATTGGAAATTCATCTTTTTGCGCGCGTGTGCGTGTCGGACTGAGACTTTGTTGAGTGTTTGTTATTGCTGTTGTTGTTGTTAGCAAGGTAGCAACACAAACGTGCCCACCAGAATATGCTGCTCACGAACAAAAGAAGTCCGCGCGAATTGTGCTGCTGCTGCTGCCGCCGCCGCCGCTGCTGCTGCTGCTGCCGTTGGCAACCGTCGCGTCACAAGCATCAATAGTTGCTCGCCGATTGCAACAAAACGCCACGCTCCTTGTTCATATTCAAACTTGGCCGTGGCGCATAGTCCCTTCTTCGTCTTTTCTGGCCCCCGAGTTTTCTTTCCCCAATAATGCCGCCTAGCACTTTGGACTCCGTGGTGAGCTACACCGGGCTGGCTGGCTGGCTCGGGCCGACGCAGGAGACAATGGGCTCGGCTTGTGCACGGCGGCGCCCCGGTCCGCTGCCTTCGATGGTCGCCTTCAATTGAGAAGCTAATGTTGAGTCGTCCTCCTCCGGCCAAACTAGTGCTGCTGCTTCCTCCTCCGCATGCTCAAACGTCAGCCATCACGTAATTGTACTTGAGATGGGGGAGGGTGTGATTGGATTCGGGTGGGTGGGAGTTTGGAGGAGGAGGAGAAGAGGAGGGGGCGAGGGGGCGGGGGGTGAAAGTCGCAACAACCATGATAACCTACCTGGCGGTTATGTAAGTGCAGATCTACTGCAAAATGCTAATTCACATACTGCAACACGTTGCCTCATCGTTATATATGTATTTATTAGTTTTAACTTGTTTGACTTTTAGTACAATACATAAAGAGCCTGCATAGCAGACATTAGATTTCATAATAAAATTCCCCAAATTGAAAAGCTGCTCTTTTTTTTTTTTTTTTTGGGGCAAGATTTCATGCAAAGAAATACTGCTAAAGCAGGGGTGGGCAATTAATTTAGCAAAGGGGCAACATGAAAAAAACTGGAAGATTTACCGAGAGCCTCCCTCTTTTCTTTGTTGCTAAAAAGAACTTGCTGCAGTACTGTTTTGGTTTAGTTGAAGGAGATTTTTAGGTTAATTCGTGTGTTAATTTGTTTTAGACAGTGACACAGCACCTTCATTGAACTGTTGCCATTTGGTGGCAATGATAAATGTACTGTATTATATCTACAGCCATGCTTTCCAACATAGTCGTTCTGAGGAATTTGACGCAAGGGTAGCATATACATACGTATATGTATAAGACACCTGGGACCCTTTTAAATGTTTTTTTGTTGTTATTTTGTTTTGTTTTTAACCGCTTGTTCCTTTAAGACCAGTCTTGACTTGAGACACCTGTTGGTGTAAACCTACACTGCAAAAACAGCTGACGATTGCTGGCGCGTCAACATGAGCCTGGGACATCTGTAATTGAATTACACAAAAGCAATTCAGAAATAGATAAGGTATTATGTACGACACTTGGGCAACGCAGTGAATCGTCAGGTTGTTAGGGGTTTTTTTCTTCAGCCCTTTGCTGTCCTCTGCAGGCCAAATGTGGACGTTCTCCAAACGTGTTCGGGGTGCAAATGTTTTGTCTCATCACAATAATGCATATTTCTGCAGCTTCTTCCGACATTCCAAACACATGTATGTTATATTTAAGAAATACTCTCATTTGTCCATACTTATGAGTGCGCATTTGTCTCTATGTGCCCTGACAAATGCTACATGGATGTACGGATGGATCCATTTATTGTGTAACTTGTAGTCAAATCAGGTTTTGTGGTTCGTGGTGTAAATAAATAATGCACTCAAGAATTCTGTGACTGAATGCGACATATGATCCTGTTGGCACAACCACCACGAGCCATTCTTTGCAACCAAGCAACAGTGATAGAGTTGCCTGCAGGGTACCATTATTTGGGACAAATGGCTGACTAGATATGCTGATGACTTCAGCGAATATAAAATTACAATAAACTGTACTTGGCTGTGAACTATATTGGCAGGTAAGAACACTATTCCGGGAAGCATACTCCGCAATGTATGACATTTCAACAACCAATTAGACTATACAGTATTGCAATCTGTTTTGGTCATTTTCTTGAAAGGGTGCATTATTCTTATTATCATTATTATTAATGATGATAGTAAAAAATAAAATGTTATCTTATGGAAGGTTAGCGTGTCGACCTCCCAGTGCAGAGGTGTCGGGTTCGATTCCAGCTCCGGCATTCCTGTGTGGAGTTTGTATGTTCTCCCCATGCCTGCGTGGCTTTTCTCTGGGTACTCCAGTTTCCTCCCATATTCCAAAAACATGCATGACAGCTGTCCCTGTGTGCCTATCTATCTATCTATCTATCTATCTATCTATCTATCTATCTATCTATCTATCTATCTATCTATCTATCTATCTATCTATCTATCTATCAACACAGTTTTCAGCAAAAAATTAGAAAAAAGAATAGAATTTTGTGTAAAAATGAATACAGTTGTTTCATAATTAGTTTTTTTAGACATTTTTTGAAACTGCGTTTCTGCAGATACGTGTTCATTTGACGTCACTGGAGGCCCCATTAACCACACCCATCCTCATGTTGCAGCAAAACACTCAAAGCCCACTCCCATTTATTTTCCCACAATGCACCTGCAACCAACCAATGAAGATGTCATATGCTCACGGCTACTTCTGTCAAAATCAGACTTTCTGACCATCGCAATCAAGGTGTAATTTTAAAAACTATGTTATGTTAAATTTATGAAAAATAAATACAAATATAAAATCAAAATCACGTTCGATCATCAGCCACTAAATCACTCCACATTTTATTTTTACTTTAGTTGAACAATATTCTATTAGAAATACATGTTTAAATGTTGCTCTTTCACACCGTTTTTAGTACTGATTTGTGATCACTTGTAAAAGTAATGTGGAATCTTGTCCCTCCCGCGTAACCAAAGTGCCAATCGTTTACGAACCGCCCACAGGAGATGACAACAACAAAACAGAGCGAGCAAGGCTGCTAGCGTAGTTAGCTCCCCGCTATAAACAGATAAAGCCTGTGCCTGTTTGTTACACCATCCTGGATTGGACATTAGAAACACCAGACCTCTATTTAAAACAGCAATGCTGTTTACTACCAATGACTTTCCTACACCATGACTGTTTTTAACCCGAGGCTAGCCGCGTCTTCGAGCTAGTGTTGCTAGGTTAGCTCTATGTTTGCCAAAGTAACCTGGCTTAGCTAGCTAGCTCGTTTGCTAGCTTGTTAGCTAGCCCACTCGCCTTAGGTAAAGGTGGAGACCAACAACGGAAGGTACGGGTGAAGTAAGGTAAGACATGACATATTGGGGCATTTATTTCATCGTGTAATGTGATACATATACTAATGCACACATACGATTGGTAGTTATCGCTTGTTTCGTTGTAAAAGGTCAGTTCCATTTTCATCGACTAGTGCTGTGTTTGGCTAATGGCCACTTAGCGCAGTTAGCATGGTAACATTACAGACTGGCTAACATGCCATTCGTTTCAGTTACGGAAACGAAACGAACAGGAGTGATATCAAGGAGAATTTATATACATTTAAAGCCAGGCTATTGCCAGACACGAGCACAAAGAAAAAAAATTCCATGACAATCCATTGTCCCTTGTGTGACCCTTCTAACTGAAGGGCCTCGAGATTAATGGCTGTTCATTTGTTTTTAGTGCTATGTCTTAACATTTGAATGTGTTACCATTGTCGCCATTGTAGGAGCAGGACAATATTTAACTTTAACCCCTGGTCGGAGTTGACTTTTCTTTGGAATAAATGACATTATTTTGATAGACATGCGTTATTCCAGGCAACATTATGACTTGCGGTGTAAATGTGACTTCTACTGGCGCTTAAACTTTAAGGTAAGATAAGAAATCCTTTATTAGACTTGCAAAGGAGAAATTCCCAATTCACAGCAGCAAAAATATGAAGGAAAAAGTAGAATAACAAAATATAGGAGCTGCTAGAAAGGCAGCCACTCTCGCGGCGTCATCTTGAAATCAAAATAACACAACACATAAGACACAGACAGTCATGCAATCTTAATCACTTTTCCTGCATACACTTTGTTGTTTGAAGCAGTTATAGATGAAAGAGGAGAGGATCAAAGTGTCCTTTCACCAGTGGATCAGACGTCATGGTGAAAATATGCACACGTTTGCTACAAGCTAAGTTTCGAAAGCAAAAGCTGTAGCGTCCATTGACTAAAAGAGATTGGCTCACATCTCCAGTCCCACGTAATCCGCTTCAACTCCAAGCCGCGACTCCCAGTTCCACATCCGCATCGGCGCTCTGCGCTGACGCTCCTTTCTTCTCATCCATCGTCGGCTCCTCAAGTCTTGCATCCATTCAGCCACAGACCATCCAACAGCGCCGATCTCTCTGCTGAACAAAGCGGGGCTGTGTATAATGCTGCCCATTACAGGCGCAAAAAAAACACAAGCACCCCAGAGCTGTCCAGCAATGACAGTCAAATGGCACCGACATTCCTCCCAATCAAAAACAGTGCTGGTAGACCAATGCTGCCGAGAAGGTGCAACCACCAAGCACCGTGTCTCCTCCTTGATGAATGTCTGAATTATCTCACATAAAAGATGTCTTTTCCAGTTGCTTTTATGACTTTTCTAAAAAGAAGAGATCAGTGCCAGGATGATGATTTTCGTATATGCAGTTGTCATGTTAATAACGTTTTTTAATGGGATGCCCTGAAAGGCACTGAGAACATGCGAGAATATGGTTAAAATAGGACAAAAATATGTTTTCTCAGACGTGTTTTGAATAAAACATCCTCTTCATAGTTCTTAATCTCAATGAAAGTGTTTAGCAACATAGTTACATTAGGAGTTATTCCCTTTGATCATGACACAAATAACTGTAAACTGACATGGCTGGGAGGGTCTGTTTCATTTGGTATGCTTTCTTTTTGCAGGGTGGCCTTCGAAGACTAAATGAACAAGTGCGGAGACCAGCGGACGATTCAACATGAAGTTGTATGTGTTCCAGGTTAATAATGGCAGCACACTTACATTTGACACCGATCTTGCTGTCCAAACGTAAGAGAAACGACCAGTCATCACCTCGCTGCGCTTGTGTACCTGCCATTTTGACATTGGTCTAACTTTTCTTTTCTTCCCTTTCCTTTCTCAGTGTACTGGAACTTAAACATGCCATCCAGGCGAAGTATAAGATTGCACTTCAACATCAAGTCCTTGTTGTCAATGGAGGTGAATGCATGGATGCTGAGAGGCGTGTCTGCAGCTACAGTGCTGGCACTGTAAGTGTATAACAATTTTATTTTCACACCAGCTGTCAAGACAAGGCCTATTTAATCCAACCTGCTGTGCAATTCTAAAAAGGCCAAACACATTTATGCCAACGTGGTGTTAATACCTGGTAATGCACATTTCTCAGATTGTTGCTTTATATTTTGCCATAAATTTAATATGACTGTTGGAGGGCTGAAATAATTTGTAATCTTCCATCGAGTTCTTTTGTGTGTGTGTGTGTGGGGGGGGGGCAGTGGAGCAGGTAACATTTGGCAACGAAGATGGAGTTTCACTTTGTGCCGTTACCCTCGTTTCTCTCTGCAGATCTGTGGTCCATTTGATATTCGTATTTTCAGACTAATGCTGATCAGAAGAGACAAACCTTTCCTTTCATTCATAACCATCTTATTTTTACTCTCTGTGTCATCTTGTTGGCCTTGTTAGATGTTCAAACACGTGATTAGCAATTACCGGTAATCAATTTCAAGCTCAAGCTTCGTTGTGGAGTAGTAAAGTTGACTAATTCCTAATATTTGTATTTTTAAAATAGCCTTGGCTAACCCATGTTGGTGCGATTTAACAAAAGTCGAACAAACAGGAAAAAAAAATTGTCTGCGAAAATAATTGATTTTGAGTTCATCTAC
>CAAKHF010007559.1:24439-39171 GCA_901007745.1 Hippocampus kuda
TACTCCAATAGAAAATAATTGATATTGAGTTCACCCGCTCTCAAATCAGCTTCTCATCATCAAAAAACCTTGATCGGCACAGACAATTTGAAGTGATATTGTCAATGTCAGTGTGTAAAATAACCACTCTGTATTTCATTAAAATAAAGTAAAACTACTTAATTTTTGATCATTTGTAATGGACAGTTAACCACCATATAATAAAACGTAAAAAAAAAAACAAACAAACGCTCGAACCATTAACTTTGACGTACCTACAGAGGAGTGCACAGGGCTGAGAGCTGACTCTTCACATCAAGACTAAACATAACGCAAACACATATTCCTTGGCCATTGATGGTACCTCGTCTCTGCTGGCGTCACAAAATGAAGAAGAAAAAGCAAAAACATAAATAAATAAAATTAAAAATCCTTATAGAGCCATTTAATGAGGTCTCTGTCTAGTAAAGTCATACATGATTGTGGTTAGACTTTTACAGTTTTGTCCCACTGCAGAGGTGTATTTTCCCCAAAATAGTTTTGAAATGGATTCAGTTTAGAATTGTCATGTGCAATTCCACCTATTAGAAAGCCTGAAATCAGTCCAGCTTTGCCCTAATGTTTTCACATTACAAGAAGAGAATTCACGACCCACTTTCAGAGTACCTAGTGTTAATCAGAATTCACACGATCACATTATGTTGGTTCACAATTTGTTGCTATTTGCTTCCAGGAAACAAACCCCATATTCCTTTTCAACAAAGAGATGATCTTGTCCGACCGGGATCCAACCATTCCCAAAACCACCTTCTCCATTGAGAGCGAGATTCAGGTGAAGGTGGAAGAGTCGCTACTGATGCCAGCTGTCTTTCACACCGTTGCCTCTCGAACACAACTTGCTCTGGTAATTGACTGTCAAACGCTTCTTGAACAATGCTAGCGAGACATTATTGTCGTATTTTTGTTTGGTCCCCCCTTCTTCAACGCATCTCAACACTTTGTTGTCTTGCAAATAGCATGTGCACATTGTTTTTTTCCCCAGTGTGGGACAAATAAAGGTTATCTTTGTTCTCAATAGTACTTGAGCTCTCAACTTGTGCCAAATTGGGCATTTCTTGTTAATTCACCAAAGGATTTGAATAGATTTTGATCAAATTGAACATGTAGCTTCATCTTCACCAAACGCTGAATCATTAATACATCATTTTAGTCAAAGTTCGGGTCCTGATCCTAATGTACAATAGGAAGTCAAAAAGGTATCAAACTGGCTAGCATGAATAATGTAGAAGTAGAGATACAGATAGGAATAAAAAAGCAAAACATATACCACCTGTGTCAAGCATGGAAATAAGATAATCTGTAGTCTTCTTTGACCAGAATGAGGGCACTGCAATCATCGATGTTGCCATCACAGCGTGCTTGACGTCACTCACTACAGGCTGCGTTTGCAAGTAAACAAGCAAGTGCAGTCCTCCAACAGCCAATAGTCTGTCGATTTGTGAAAAACAGACATACAGAAAGATTGGTTCAATTCTCTTGAGCATTTTAGGAGAAGTGAACCAATCACTTTTTTTCATCAATGGACGCTGCAGCCTCTTGTTTACTTTCAAACTTAGCTTGTAGCCGACGTGTGCACATTTTGAGCATGACGTCGCTGATCCACTGGTGAAAGGACACTTTGATTCTCTCATCTTCCATCGAGAACTGCTTCAAACAACAAAGCGTATGAGGGAAAAGTGATTAAGATTGCACGACTCTCTGTGTTTATGTTAACTGTTTTGTAAAGCGCTTTGTTACAGCTGCAGCTGTTGTGAAAGCACAATCTAAATTAGATGTATTGTATTAGCGGCAAACCGCAAAACCATATTATTGTAACCTGACGCCTCTGTTAAACAACTTAATTCGATGGTACCTGTACTTGAATACTTACAAAAAAAGGGACTGTGCCGTGAAATACATTGTGGGCTACTCCAACCATGCATTTTGGTTTTCAAATAATAAATAAGCTGCAGTTTTGACCTGTCATTTGACTGATATAATGTGTTCTGCTTGCCGCGCAGGAAATGTTTGAAGTTGCCAACAAGCTTAGTTCGTTCTGTGAACGTTTGGTTCATGACGAACACCTCCAACACCAAGGCTGGGCCGCCATCATGGCCAACCTGGATGACTGCACGCTGTCCTATCAGAAGCTACTAGTAAAGTTTGACACTGCATACTCAACGTACCAGCACGATCTGGAGGAAATTAAGTTTAAACTCACAAAGTAAGTGTCGCCCAAATTAAACGCAGTATTTTTGCAGTACTTTGTATGTTACGGGAATTCTGTTTTGCATTTGTTAGCACCACATTTAGCAAGCTTTTAGTTAAACCGCTGCATAACAAACCTAAAACTAGGCACTCTTTGATGTGGTGTAACGCAATGCATGGGAAAATGATTTAGCTGTATTTATGTTTACTGTACTGTCAAACAAGTGTAAAAAGAAGTTAACTGCACTACCTTAAAACAACTTTGATGCATGGGGGTGGTAACGACGTGTGTCTGGGAGATAACACTTTTCACATTAAGAACAAACACAACTGACTTTGTGGTGCACACTGTTCTTCACTATTGATGAATACAAACAGATGAAGCTCCATGAAATGGAATATCTTTATGCATGTACCAGTTCCATTTAAAAAGTGAAACAAATGTATAGCTTCACTGCATAATGAAGTATTTGATTACTTCATTTTACAATTTTGGCGATTTTATCTTTGACCTACCGAAAACCAAAAGTTCATCATCTCAAGACACCAGACAACTGAGATTATGTAGGCACTGGACATCTGACAAGTATTTTACCATGTGTTTAATGGTTCTGGAAATATGAGTGTGTGTTTTACTCTGAACAGAAATGAACTGATGAAATAAATGAAATCCTATATTGTTTCTATAGCATATTGTACTCAGCAAGTACAGAGAGATGTGTCCGTGCTCTTTCGTTTAGTCTTTGCCATCGTTGGTACACGTCTGTGCCTTAATTGTCAACAGGCTGGGGACAGCAGTCTCTGTGATGGCTAGGATACCTCTGCTGGAATGTTTGACGAGACAAAGTCATCGAGAGCACATGAAGAAGTCTGCCTCCACCCCAGAGAAAGATTCAGACGAGACGGAAGAAGAAAAATCCACTGACTCGGTGCTATGTGCACCAGATGCACAGCGGGGCCACAAGGTACCAGGTTCTACCGAGACGTCCAAGAGCAAAGATACTTGTGAGCGAGACATGAGTCAGATGATGGACAACGTGGAGCTCAGAGCCACGCTGCAGGATGAACACACCCCCAAACCCAGAAACGTGCCCCAATTCAATGTCACGCTTTTGGACTGGATCAACGTGCAAGATCGGCCTAACGACGTGGAGTCTGTTGTTAGGAAATGCTTTGATTCCATCAACAGGGTGAGCCGCTGGTTATTTTTTTTTGAAAAAGTCATCGTAAATCTGTGATGGCTAAAAAAATACATATATCCTGTAATTTTTTTTTTTTGACAGCTTGACCCGCGCATCATCCAACCTTTCCTCGCAGACTGTCGCGACACCATCGCCAAGTTGGATAATCAAAATATGAAAGCCATCAAGGGGCTGGAGGACCGCTTGTACGCTCTCGACCAGATGATTGCGAGCTGCAAGAAGCTGGTCAATGAACAAAAAGAACTTGCTCAGGTGTGTAAAGTGGATAAATACCGAAAATTGACTGACAAACAGCGCAACGGTTGATCTGTTCATCTTTCCAAGTAAAGCAACAAAATGCTGCCGCTGGAAGGGAATTAGTCAAACTGCTCCAGTACTTTGTCAGATAGTGTATCATATTTATTGACATTTGTATGGATTGTCTCACAGGGATTTTTAGCCAATCAGAAGCGGGCTGAAAACCTGAAGGACACATCTGTTCTGCCAGACTTGTGTCTAAGTCACACCAACCAGCTGATGATCATGTTGAACAACCACAGGAAGCTGCTGGACATCAAAAAGAAGTGCACCACTGCCAAACAGGAGCTTGCAAACAACCTTCAAGTCCGACTCAAGTAATTTCCCTCATGCTTTCGCTTAGATTCCGCATTGCGCGTGGCTGCTTCCTGCTCATTTTCTCGACCTGTCATCTGAATCTTTGCAACAGATGGTGCTGCTACGTGATGCTCCACGCAGACCAGGACGGTGAGAAACTTCAAGCTTTGTTCCGACTCCTCACTGAGCTCCTGGAGAGGGTGCGCGTGGTCGAAGCCCTGAGTACAGTGCCCCAGATGTACTGCTTGGCAGTGGTGGAAGTTGTCCGGAGGAGAATGTTTATGCGACACTACAGAGAGGTCCGTAGTCTTGCCTACTGCATTATTTCTGTGTGTTGGGTGTGATTACACAAACTGGGAATAGTATTTATTTTCCTAGTGGGCCTACGCACTTGTTAAAGATGGCAAGCAACTGTACGAAGCAGAGAAGTTCAAAAGGGAGAACTTTGGGAAACTCTTCAGTAAGGGCAAGCAAATCGGTTGTCAGATTACTTGTTGACGGCACACGAGATCATCACTTGAACTGTTTTTTTCAGGAAAGTCCTTCCTCAGAAATCGTTTGTTTCGAGGGCTTGACGCATGGCCTCCGACCTCATTTTGTGTAAGGCGTTATGTTTCTTGAACAATAGCATTTTACCCTGATATTATGAATCAATTTCATTCACTCTGCTTCTCAATTGTTTGCAGACCAGCAAACCACGAAGATTTGATGATGAACTTCCAGACATCTCCGTCAATGACTTGGAGTACTTGAAATCGTGCTGTCCTGTGGAGGTGCAGCCTTTCCTCATGTAAGCCTTTTCCGGAGACGTGTGGATGAAAATGCAATTGGAAAAATTGTATTCAATTCTGAAATCCATAAAATTTATTCTTTGTCTCGGTAGGGTCCCGACGATGTGCGACTTTCATCCCTTGAATCAGCACGTGCAGAAGCTCACTCGTCTGGTTCAAGCTACACAGAGTTTGGACGATATGTCTGAAACTATTACTAACCTGCTGAGTGAACAGAGGGTAATCTTTCAGATTTGGTCCACAGGACATTATTCAACATGGAAAGTTGTCTAACCATAACGAGAACGATAAATGAAATGCATCATATTGACAGATTTATTTGGACACTTGTAGGAAGTGAATATATGGCGCTTCAGCGAATTCTGGGAAAACAGTCTGCGGGATGTCTTATGTTTTTTGTCCATTCGTCCATCGACTCGAGGGCTGCTCAAAATATGGCCCATTAGTCACCCACGTTCCAATGTGGTTCTTGTGCCGCATTCGAGAAAGGTGGGAAGTCGGATTTATCCCACTCAGATTGTCCCAGTTCCGACCTCAAATCGTTCGAGGATGGAAACAACAAAGATCGCCGATGCCGAGTAGTTGTTCATCACAACACATCTGGACCTCCAGCAAAAAATTATTCACAGTTTACTTTATTTATGCAAATAAAGGGATAACTTCTCTTCAAAGCATTTCACCAAATAACATAATGTTGGGAGATAACGGCATAGCTTCATGGAGTCATTACAAAGCCCTCCCACATTGTAATCTGCCTCCAGATTGGCTAAGGTACCGTAGACCTATTTGAATACATCTCCTCCATGCCATACCAAGCCAAGGTCAGAGGAACTGTGAAGTATGCGCCAGTCACAATTAATAATTTGTTTCCAACCTCATATGTTGTTCATTAAAATTTAATTAATTTCCCAAAAATGTCATTATTTGTCCGAAAATGTTTAAACTTTTATTTCTTCAACAGATGTTTGGCTCTTCAACCTCCTGTTGTGTTCATTTCTTAAAAAATTTCATGGGGCAGTATAACCTGCTCTAATGTTTAATCATTAAAAAAAAGTTAATATTAAAAACAAAAATGAAAAACACAGGCAGCAGACTAAGCATAATCGTTTTTTCTTCCCTTTATTTTCTAAATGGGTCAATTTCACCCACAATGTAACAGGAGGGTTCAAATAATATCAAATAAATAAGTAATAAATACAACAATAACAATAATATTACTGTCTGTTTATTTTTCTCGCAAAGTTTAGAACTTTGAGCGTGTTTAAACAAGAGAGAAATGGGAGAAAATGTTAATGATGAGGTGCTTTGCGGATTTCACCCATCGCAGGTTCCCCACGACAAATGAAGGGACCACTGTACCTTATCAAAAGACATAACTTGCAGATATTTTTGAAATAACTCAATTAATCCCGATGTAAATAACCAGATT
Organism: Hippocampus kuda; assembly: GCA_901007745.1. Taxonomy (NCBI): domain Eukaryota; kingdom Metazoa; phylum Chordata; class Actinopteri; order Syngnathiformes; family Syngnathidae; genus Hippocampus; species Hippocampus kuda. Next base: position 30,682 of record CAAKHF010007559.1, read on the forward strand.
TGTTTTCACTGTTTTGTCTTTCAAGGTGTCTTTTAGCCAGAGCATGCACAGGTCAACCGCATTAACGCCTCAGTCCGCAGAAAGCCCACCTGGGCTGGCCGCGGCCTCCAAAGCTCCCGCCTCCCTCAGCCTTCAAGGAGCCAGCTCTCATCCACTCAACATTCCCGCCCCTTTAGAGGACCTTTCTCCAGACAGCATCGACGCACAGACATTTGACTTCGAAACCATCAGCCATCCCAACATGGAAGGCGTCTTGCAACCCGGGTCCCTCGACCTGGATTCACTGGCAGAGAGCCCCGAGTCTGACTTTATGTCCGCCGTCAACGAGTTTGTGATTGAGGAGAACCTGACTTCCCCGAACCCCATCAGTGACCCGACCAGCCCCGAAATGATGGTGGAGTCTTTGTATTCTTCCGTCATCAACGCCATCGACAACAAGCGCATGCAGGACACCACGATCCTGGAGAGGGAGAACTCGAGAATCGCTGTGCTCCACCAAGCGATTGACAACTATCGACTAGCAGCTGAGGAGTCTCACTCCAACCTGAGATGTGTGAAGGACGACTTGTGTCGCCTGCGAAGTCAGGTCTCGAAAGAGCAAAACGACTTTGGCTTTGCCCTGAGGAGTGTGAGCTCAGAGGTTCGCGACATGGTGGACAACATCTGCCGGGCGCTTGAACTGGAGCTGAAAGAGCAGCATCAAAGCGAAATTGTGACCCTTCGGCAAGCATATGAGAAGCAGGTCCGCTCGCTAACCGAGGACAACCAAGTCAACCAGAATATCGTGCGAGATGTGCAGCGTGCCATGCTGGAGCTGGAGGGACTGATGGAGCGCAAAGAAAAAGAACTCACCCAGCTGGAGGGCGACAAGGCGCTTTGGCTCGAAACGGAGAGCAACCTGAAAGAGAAGCTCAAGAAGTCTGAGCAGCTGGTGAGCGTTGGAGAAACAGAGCTCCAGAACGTCTTGACTTGCAGAGACTCTCTGAAAAGTCAGCTGGAGAATCTGCATTTTGAGATCGAACGTGGCCAACAGAAGATTAGGCAGGAACTGGAGGCTGAGGCGCAGGCGCATTTGAAGGAGCTTGAGGACCGACTGAAGGTGGAACATAGAGCAGAACTGGGTCACCTCTCCAAAGACCATCAGAAGGCTTTGGAAGACATTGCTGCTGAAAACATGACTAAGCTAAAGGATGCAATAGAACACCATAACAGAGCTGTACAAGAAAAGGACCTCCAAATAAAGGAGCTTGAGGCTCGCTATGCTGAGCTTTCAGAACTGCGTTGCAAGGTGGAAATGGAGTTGGCTCTAAAAGAAACAGAAGTAGAGGAGGCAAGGGTCCTCCTAGAGGAGACCAAGATGCAGCAGGCCGAGGCAGTGAGCTCCCAGGTAGCAGCCGAGACGCAAGTACTCACCGAACAGCTCGCAAAGACCAAACAAGAACTTCAGGTGAAAAATGAGGAGTACGAGATTGACCGAGCCGAGCTGAAGAGCCTCTTGAAGATTGAGAAGGACCACTGCATCTCGGAGCTGGTAGACAGACACGAGAAGGAGATGGGCCTGTTGCGAAGCGAAATATCATCCCTGCAGCAGCGGGCTCAGGAGACTGACGGGAACCGCGCAGAGCAACTGAAGAACCTCAAACAAGAGTTGGACCAGCAGGTGTCTGCTGCCAATGAAAAAAAGGAGCTGCAGTTTAGGAATTTCCAGGAACTAGAGCTAGAGTTGAAAACTCTGATCGGTAATTTGCAGGCCGAAAACCAGCTTTTATGTAAAAGACTAAAGGAGGAAGCCTCAGACGAAACGTTGAAAGTGTTGCAGTTGAAAAATGAGGAGATAGAAAAGAGACTGTCTGACAGGATACGACAACTTGAGGATGAGCTTCAAAACAGGCCGTCGTTATCGAGGTAAATGTTTTGACCAACTCACCACAAACTCTCGAACATTTCAAATCTGACACTAAAGGAACTTTGTCGTCTACGCAAGTTCTTTGCCAATATAAAATTGCACGTTGTGCTTTTCAGTGACTCAGGGCTACCCCTCTGCGCCGAGAGCCGCACAGATGCACCTCTCTCTCTGGACTCAGCCCTGCAGGAGCGCCTGCAGCAGGAGAGGGCCTCCCTGCAGACCCAGCTAGAGCTCCTGGAGAGGAAGAAAAATGAGGAGATCCAGAACCTCAAGACCTCCCTGATAGCAGAACAACAGGTCATTGTTACTACTCATTCTGTTTATAGAACAAAGATCCATCCCTCAACCTGACGTTATACTGTCAAGTAATTAGTTATGTGGGATTTTAGTTCAGTTTTTTTCTTTCAAACCAAATCTCAAAATGGAAGTTTTTCAAAAAGGTTTGGAGACGCAACTTTTTTTCACAAAGGACATAAATATACGTATGTCACAGTCGTTTGTTAATTGAACACATCTTACAACTTCAGCAGAACAATCCAAGTTTTGGATAAGATGTCAGACAAGCAATCATATTTTGGTGTGGGAATAGTATGCAAATGAAAAATGGGTTTTGGAGCGCTGCATGAATTTAGATGGGGTAAAAAGGGGGCTGTGTAACTAAAAGCAAAAGCATTTACGACATCAATGCCTTGTAATGTGCTAAATCTTGACGCAATGAATCCGATTTACTGCCGGCAAAGGGAATGCAAATTCCGGTGATGCAGGGATTGAACTGCTCGTATTAGGGCATCAGATATCCCGTACTCCTGGCGCACACCCTCCACAAGATACCTCGGGGTACACGGTCGAACGCCTTTTCCAAGAAGGCGAGGGCCTGGCTCAATGGTAGAGCGGTCGTCTCCCAACCCAGAGGTTGGGTGTTCAATCCCTGGCCATTGCAACCTTGTCCAAGCATCATTGAACAAGATAATGAATTCCCAGTTGCTCCTGATGATGTGTCTTCAAGAGCAACGGCCCATTTTCCAAGTCCACAAATCACCTGCAGATGGGTTGAGCAAACTTCCACGCACCCTCGAATATCCCGCCGATGGTGTACAGCATTTGGCCGCCACCCAGCTCACTCCTCACCCGACCCCTTTGGGGTCAGGTGGTGAGCCCATGGGAAGCGGGGCCCAAGTTCTCCTTTCAGGCTGAGCCCGGCCAGGCCCCATGGGTGCAGACCTGGACACCAGGCGCTCACTTTTAAGCCCCACCTCCAGGCCTGGCTCCAGTGGGAGGCCCCAGTGACCCGTGTCCGGGCTGGGGAAAACTGGATCAATTTTTCTTTTTCATCATAAGGGGTCTCTGAGCCACCCTTGGTCTGGTCCTCACATGGGACCTGTTTGCCATGGGTGACCCTGCCAGGGGCTTAAAGCCCCAGACAATTTAGCTCCTCGGCTCATTGGGACACTCAAACCCCTCCACCACGATAAGGTGATGCCTCATGGGGAGGTGGGGGGGGGGGGGATTTCAGAGTTGTTGCATCTTAACTCTTTCATTCCACAAGACGTACTTGTATGTCTTTTTAAAATTAGGCCCCGCCTACCAAGGACGTACTTGTACGTCTGTCTTTTTTATTTTTATTTTTTTTTGCGTCATAGAGAGGAGGAGGGTCTGATGCAATCTGAATGAGAATAATCCGTTTACATTGTAAATCATGTAAAAAAGATGCCAGTAGGTGGCAGTGGTGCCTCACGTGATTGAAATGCATGCATGCAAAAAAATGCATTTTTGCCGAGGAATCGCCATTTCCACGAAACTTAGCCATTTTGTAATGCTGATTGCTGAAGAATGGGAAAAGATGGAAACAATTTTTTTTTCTGCTGAAAGAAGAGAGTCCAAACTTTATTTTAGTAGGCTCCATGTTTATATAGCATTAGAACCAAATATTCAGTGGGCCTTGCAAGATCAATCAAAATCCAGTAAAACGCTGGGATTGAGGGGGTTGCTCCAGTGAAAATGGCTGGGATTGAATAAGATAAGATAAGATAAGATAATCCTTTATTATTTAATGAGTTAAGTGTTGGTGTCTTTCTTTAGACAAACTTCAACACTGTTCTGACTCGTGAGAGGCTGAAGAAGGAGCAGATTATCAGTGACCTCACAGAGAAACTGCAGAATGTCACCCAACAGCAGGAAAAGGACAAAGGTGAGTGCCTCGCATGTCTTTTCATATTCCCGTGAAAAGCGCCAGGTGACGTCCGTCTTCATTGTTGGTGCTCGTAGCTCTGATCGAGACACTCTCTGAGGACCGAGCCAGCGTGATGCAGGAGAAGAAGCACATGGAAGAGGAGCTGAACCGCTTGCGCAGCACCGCCCTGGTCTCCTCAGCCATCTTCACCACCCACGCCTCCGCGCATGAGGTCGCCGGAGCGTGTTCATCCGAGCTCCTGGCCGACACCGACAGACTAGCCTCTGTGGCCACCTTGAGGGATGACGAGCATGTCGACTCAGCAGTGGAGGCCAGCATGGTGACAGTCCAGTAAGTATTGGAAGACGAACCAAACTGATTTTACGATCATTGAATATTAAATGAAGAAGAATCACATTTGCATAGCTTCACGGCTCTCCTTTTCTTTCTTGCGCCTGCAGTGAGCACATCGTAATGTCAGAGGAAAAGCAGAGGATACTCTTACTGGAGAGGGTACTTACACACACTTTGCATTCGCAAAACTTCCACCAGAGGGTTCACTTCAATTCAGTGTGATAAACAGCACATCCAGATCTATTTTCCCTTTATCCATATTTCTTGCCGTTTTTCTCCATACATAGTATGACGGAAAATTACCAGGTTCATCATTACAAGTTCATAGGTGGTACCCCATTGAACTTGTGATGATGGAACTGCAAAAAGCTTCCCGCATCACTGAGCCCAAACTGTGCTGCTCCGTGGAAAGGAGACGAAAGAGAACTGTTATTTGTGTGGTCTAATCAAGTGTCGTCAATGATTTGTTTCAGACTTTGCACATGAAGGAGGAAGAGAACAAGCGCCTCAGCCAAAGACTGGTCAGTCCACCATTGCTGCTCTACTCAAACCTTCCGTTAGATGGCAGTAGCATCAAAGAGTAGAATTCTGATGAACCCACAGTCAATTTGTAGCCTGGAGTGGAACAGAACGATGTATTAAGGCTGCATACAGGCAAAAACACCAACAATCAGACAAATATACAGTTTTAGTGCCTTTTGCATAAGTGACATTGTTCTGTTTATTTATTTGCCTATTTTTTATTTATTTTTAGATGTCTCAAAGCATGTCTTCTGTGTCCTCGCGGCATTCCGACAAAATCGCCATCAGAGAGTAAGTGAACACAAGTCGACACTATCACCGAACGCATGAGATTTGTGCACTCAGTTCTATAATTGTCTTTTCGTGTTTTCTCGCCTTAGCTTCCAGGTCGGCGATTTGGTTCTAATCATCCTGGATGAAAGGCACGACAACTATGTGCTGTTTACCGTCGGCCCGACGCTCTACTTCCTGCACTCGGAGTCACTTACTGCGCTGGACCTCAAACCGGGTTAGAGTGAAAGCAATAATTACAGTTTATTTGATTTGAATGAATGATTGTGCTAAACAAGTTTCTATGTTGTGCTGGTGTAGCCTCGGGGACATCAAGGCGGCCGTGGGTGCTCGGAAAGGTGATGGAAAAGGAGTATTGCCAAGCTAAAAAGGTATTTAGTAAGACTATAACAAGCTGTGTTTTGAAGTGAGAAATTCTCTTTTGATCGCTGTGTTCGGAATCACTCCCTATCCAACATAGTGATTTTTTTTTGTGCCATTCAAACGTGTTCTTGCCTTGGAAAGTGGTGAGCAACGATATTCATTTGAGAATCGAAATCCCATGCTGCGTTGTGCCAATACAGAAAAATGATTTTCCATTTCCAGGGTATTCTTTCATCAGTTGGGGTGTGAAAATACCCAACGCGGATGGACATCAATAGAAATGGAAATGATTTTCCATAAAATGCAGTCAGTTTTAAAATGATCAGTTTTTTGTTTGCTCATATTTACTACAGAAGGTAAAGCATCTGAAGGTGAGTCGATACAGCTAATGTAGTTAAGCATCACGAATGATAGTCCACTATGAATAAAATAATAGTCTGGTTTTAAGGGAGTAGGAAATGAGTGGATGATTTTGAACACAGCAGCCGTCTTTTTTGGAGCGTTGGGTCTCACAAAAGCTTTTCCTGTGTTCTCTTACCAGGCCCAGAACAGGTTCAAGGTTCCTCTCGGAACCAAATTCTACAGAGTCAAAGCTGTTCCGTGGAACAGAAGAGTATAAAAACCAAGTCATAAAATGTAGAAATCATCTCTTCCTACCCTCACCCCAAGACATAACATTTCACTTGAAAGAACTTTGGAGGAAAAAAAAGATATACAAGGAAATCTATAGGGCAGCATCATGCAATTTATAAGTTGAAAACACTCACCTGCTACCGTTTTTTTTTTCCTCAATCAAACTTTATTTAAGATACGTTTGGTTTTGTGGACCAAATGCTATTAACATGAATAGTTAGGGTGTTGCCCTATTCAATGTGGCATTAAGCCATATGACCTGTGTGTAAAAACAGAACAAAATGTAAACAGCATTAGTTCTCATTTGTGGGAAATATCTTTGTCATTATCAAAATAATTAAATGAAGAAAAAAATATAGAAGCTACACTTGTTATGATTATTCATGTGTATGGAGGAATGTTCATGGCATGCATCTTGATATGTTTTCTTTGATTTGACTTATCCAAATAAGTGTCGTAGTGGGAAAATGTAGTGTTCCTCACAGCAAAGCAGTCAGGCCCTTTTGTGAATACTGACATGTATATTATTATGGCCGTGCTGAGTCGGGAGGGTGGGGGGTGACAAACAAATCACCTTTGCAATCCTGAAAATGCACTTTGAAAAACAAACAAGTGTAAAAAAAAAATTTTTTTTGGGAGGGGCTGTGGGCAACGGAGCAGTCGTGGTGATTATTACGTCAATAATCACACGCAAGCATTCCGGCAGAAAATGTAGAAAGGAGCTCTGTGTGACGGTGTTTCATGATGAGACCACATTGTACATTGACCATCAGATCTCACGTGTAATAAGCAAATGACTGTATTGCAACAGAAGAGAGTTGTGAAACAATAAAGGATGGATCCGAAATACACTTTCACTGCCTTCCCTTTTTTTGTATGCAGTGAGATCCCAATTTATTGCACTCCACATCTTCCAAATTGACTGCACTTGGAATTTGTGATACACCCACACAACCTTTTACACACTGCGTTTCATTTTGCAGATTTAGGGGATAAAGGCTATTGTTGTTTGATTTAATTATTCTCAAGCTGCTGCTGCATCACTTGTTCGGCTTTTATAAAACTAAAGTTGGCTTATTCCAAAATGATGGCAATTTTAGGTACACAAAACCTTAATACATTGCCTTGATCTGAAGTTAGCAGTATTTCATTTTTATCACATTGCTACACCATTAAACGTGAAAACTTGGACTCACCCCATCCATCCATTATAAATAGCACAGTCACCTTATGCAGCATATATGCAGTTGCATATATGCTTATATCTATATTTTATATTGCATTCTGTACTGTGTGCAGTTCTTTTTCTGAAACATTTATTTTTATGCATGCAATACTTTGTTTTTCTTTTCGCAAATTTCTCCGTTGTGGGACAAATAAAGGTTTTCTTATCTTAAGCTTACTTTTTTGCCTTTGATATAGTTCAAATTCGCTTCTTCCATTTTGATAGCAAGTTTAGTTTGGGATGAACTTCATACCTTCAATACCTCACACAACAAAAATTCGGAACCTTAAGTTGTTTTGTTCAACAAAAGTACTGCGGCATCAATTTGTAAATTGCACTTTGAATATATCTGAAAATACACTTGCCTATTCTAAACCTTTTTTTTTGTTGTTGCATGCACCCATTTAATCATAACTGGAAAATAGCTCAACAGATTTATAGAATAAAAATTGTTCAGTATTTTTCTCCCAACTGCTGTGCTATCACTCGTTCCACCTAAGCATTCAACCTTGCTAAAATGAACTTATCCCAAATTGGTGGCTATTTTAATATGGGTTACACTCGCACAACCTTTAAAATAACTCAAGCTAGTATTGGAGTTTAATTTTCCAATCTGCTTAACCTTACACGCGTCGCGGGCGTGCTGGAGCCTATCCCAGCTTTCTTCCGGCAGGACGAGGGGTATACCCCCTGAACTGGTTGCCAGCTACTGGCAGGGCACACATAGACGAACAACCATTTGCGCTCACAATCACACCTAGGGACAATTTAGAGTCTTCCATTAACCTGCCATGCATGTTTTTGGAATGTGGGAGGAAACCAGAGTACCCGGAGAAAACCCACGCAGGCAGGGGGAGAACATGCAAACTCCACACAGGAAGGCCAAAGCCAGAATCGAACCCTGCGCCTCTGCACTGTGAGGTCAGTGCGCTAACCACTGCTCCACCGAGCCACCATCTATCTATCTATCTATCTATCTATCTATCTATCTATCTATCTATCTATCTATCTATCTATAAAATGTCT
>CAAKHF010007560.1:8000-18895 GCA_901007745.1 Hippocampus kuda
TCCCACCCGCCAGTGACTAAAAACAATGAAACCTACTGTAATCCACTGTACAATTTTTGTCATTTAAAAAAAAAAATAAAAACACCACTGCTTCCCATCCCTGGTGTTTGAATAGCCATCGCCATGGCAACCAAAACCCAGAGAGCACCTCTGCTTGGCACTGGCCTTTATCGGTGCAATAAAGCCACAGAGCAGCGTAATTGCCTTGACTGACTGGATCCATGCCCGCGTGGACATTTGCGCGTCGACGCATTGCGATGACAACGGAATATGATATGTACATCGCTGTCATATCACATTTAACGCACCGCTTCTCTCACCAGCAACTCTGACGCTCGCTCAGCCCGCCGTTGTCTCTCTCTCCCCCCATCTGCAGTTCCCTTTTTGCCTCCCTTCAGGCCGGGAGACATGCGTGCACACGCAAACGTTGTCCTGGATGTGCTGACGCGAGGATATTCTTCCCCACCGTCATAAGACACAAATGCAGGGCTGCGCAAATGACGGCACGCTGGCCATGCAGTGCATGCCGCTGAGAAAAATGAAATAAAATTTTAAAAAAACTGGCCAGAAGTATGAACCCACGCGCCTCTTTCGACATTGTGGAGAAAGCGCGTTTATGGCTCAAGCCACGCCCACTTCAACTTCCCTGAAGAGTTTGCGTCACCTCATTCAAAAATATCAAAACAGGTCAAAAAAACGTTTGTTTACTTTGAGAGATCCGTGCCTCAATTGGGCAGCAAACATCTCGGTGGGTGGGCACGCCACCGCCCCCCCCCCCGCCCCAAGGCCCACCCATCGTGACGGTGGTGCGTGGAAGTCATCAACGTAACATGCTCTGAAATGACATTTTGTGGAGGAAATGTTGCCGTTTTAACTGTCTTGTAGGCAACAAAAAAAACAACAACAACAACAAAATATCACTGTGGTCGGGGGGAATTTTGTAAATGTGTCATTATGATAGCAGCACAGCATGACACTTTTAATCTAAATCCCTGCCTGAAGGGTACTCGTGCATCTCCTGCTTCAGTCGTCAAAGCTTTAACAAGAAAAAAACAAACAAACAAAAAAAAAACATCTAACTCACTAGTTCCTGTCATTGTTGCATCATATTTTGTCCATGTATTATGGGCCTCGATGTGCAAAGAAAAAAAAAGAAAAAAAAGGAACGGTGATGAGTTAGCATGGTCCATTCCACAAGTAGCATGCAGGCGAGACCTTAAAGATGGACTGACATTTCAAGGAAAACATGAAACGTGCAACCACACAGGAAACAGCACCTTCTTGTACTTTTAGCATCTTTCGCCTTGTCTGGATGATGTGGTGGTGCCCCCCCCCCCTCCACCCCATCCCCAGAACAAAACTCACTCTTTATGGTCGCCTTCCCTCCCTCGTGACACAAAGGTGAAGGGCGGCGAAACGTGGGAGGAAAAAAGGGAAGGGGTCATGTTTTTCAATTGGCTTGATTTATGGCGTGCGGTCGCCATTATTTCACCATTTACGGGAGGCAGGCAGACAGGCAGGCTGAGGGAACGAGGCTGGGCCGTTTCTGCCTGTAGGATGTCTTTTTTTTTTTAGGGATGGGGGGGTGTGAAGGAAGGCAGCATGGTCGTGATGCTGAATTTCAAGACTGCTGGGAACTATCGCACTTTGTCTTTGCCCAACGGGCTGGTCCAACATTCAGTTTTATGAACAGCAGAGTCTAAAATCAACCGAACATTTACAGCATTTGGGAGGAATCTTGGGGCGAACGTCCAAATTCAACAACGATACAAACCTCACGTAAGATCACAGAGGCAGACGTGTGGCGGGCACAGGGCGGAATTATGGGTTGCTATTTTCATGACCTGTGCATATCCTGCTCGATGCATTTTTGTAATTTCGCAGACAATTGCGAAACTACGAGAAGGCAGGCTGCGCTGCCGTGGGGGTCGTCACAGATGACCTCAATCATAACTCATCAAAGCAGTTCCTTTCATTCCTGGCATTCGAGTCTTGACATGGTGGCCCGCAGGGACGTGCGGTCAGGGGAGGCAGGTGAGGCAGAGCCTCACCTCTGAATGCACATTATATTGCGCAATCATCACAAACTGGGTTGATACATGCAACTGGCTCGTGCTGCTTGCCGTGTATCTGCATGTCGCAAATCTAATGTTTAGCCAATTGAATAAGCTACCCTTTTTGCTTTATATATTTGTAAATCTGACACTAAAGGAGTCAGTGCCTCACCAATCATGAACCTCACCGCACCCCACTGGTGGCCCGGAATCACCCCACAAACATTTGCGTGCCCCCCCTCCGTTGTTGTGCTGTCCAATAAGATGACTTAAAAATAATAAAAAGTTTCAGAGAGTTGGATGCCTGCTTCCGGCCACTTGGACGTGGTCTGATCTTCACATTGAATAATCTGCCTTATAAATGACGGTAAGAAATAATCGGTCAAGATGTAAAAAAATAAAGCACAATACGGCATGGCGGCAGGACTGAAATTACATTTTGTATTTGATTAACAGATGGTGTCACTGCGCCCCAAGAACTGTGACTATTCATTTGGAAGGTCAAATATCTGACTTTTTCAACTTTTTTTTTTCTCAGAGATGACATGAGAAGAAAGGCAGGAAAGATCACGCGGTGGGGGCGACGGCCTTAATGACGCTAGCGGCTATAACGATCAAGTGCGCTAAGTTGTCCATTAACTCAATACTCTCTCATGCGTGCGTCGGTCCAATTTAGCTCGCTACGCCCGGATGCTTCCCGGAGTTCGGAGACTCCCATTCGCAAGCAGGTGTGAACCGAAGGCGGGCGGCAGAATTGCGACAGCGCTAAAAGTGGCGAAATAACGGAGGCAAGATGGAGTAGGGGAGAAAGCCGCGAGGGCAGTGGGGCGGCCTCTGCTCAATTCATCTGGAAAGGAGAAATTCGGCAAAAAAAAAAAAGTGGGATAGCATCACTTGTCGAGATACAGCACGAGATAAACAATGAAGAGGGACCGGATGGATCTTCGAAAAACGGACGCGAAAGGAAGCTGGGCACTGCAAAACACTTTGGACAGCCCCTGAGAGAGACAGAAGGTGGAGGGGCAAGGAGAGAGTTTTCGGGGACCGTAACGCTCCGGGAATGACACAACAAGTCAGGTGGTGGAAGAGCTTCAGCTGAATGGGAGATTGGTCCCTTTTAAATTGGCCTGCGCAATGAGGAGGATAATGACAACGAAGCGGGACAAAATGACTTCACACATTCCCCATTTGCGCCCCCCCCCCCACCTTGCCGCGCAACCCTTCCACTGTCTTTTATGCAGCCTAACGGGCTACAATGAGTCGTTAACGCCATTCGACAACGGTGATCAAATGTCATTTCATGTCATTAAAGGGCCCGTTTGTCAATTTTACCGCAGCCATCGGGAGTGCAGTCGTTCTCAGAGGGGATCAATTCCCAATCAATGCCCCCTTCCTATTTTATGCTTTGGGCGAAAACCTGTTTTTTTTTTGGAGGGGCGGGGGGAGTTACAGATTGAATTGCATAAGACTTCATATCCGTCCATCAATTTCGACACAGGACACATGAAGACCAACAAGCTGTAATCATACCGATGAACACGCAAACTGGGCACGGGTGATCCTGAGCAGAGAAACAAATCATCAACCTCAGGCAGACTCGCTAACCACTTTCAGCAAGACGGGTGGGGGGGGGCGAAAAGTTTCACGCCTGACACGTCCTGTTGTGGTGTGAAATCACACAGGGCTGACTGCATGCCAGCTTCGCTGGATGCTCTGCGGAGGGATAGTGGAGAGTAGGTTCTTCAAACTCGGCGCCCGGGGGCCTTTTGCAGGCCGTACGATGATATTTTGCAGCCCCAACCTTTTTTGCCTTGTCATTGCTCTGAGCATTTTGTTTTTGTTGAAAAAATAAATAAATAAATAAATAACGTCACCCGGCTGTCCCAGTCACGCCTTTTTCAAACCAGATGATGAAGACAGCTAATTTAAACAAGTTACTGATTAATAACTTGATTTTTGGAAAAATAAAAATGATGTTTTAAAAGAATGTAACGATCAATATTGACTTGGATTTGAAAGCATTCACACTTGAGACAAACTCTGTTGGCAGCTTCTTCCATTCGCATGCAGCATAATGGCTAAATGCTGATGCGCCATGTTTATTTTTAACTCTGCACTCCACTAAATGACCCCATTTGGCTCGCTACGCTTTATATTCCATCAATCCATCCGTTTTCCGATCCACATTATCCTCACCAGGGTCGCGGGGGGGTGCTGGAGCCTATCCCAGCTGTCTTCGGGCAGTAGGCGGGGGACACCCTGAACCGGTTGCCAGCCAATGGCAGGGCACACAGAGACAAACAACCATCCGCGCTCACACTCACACTCACACCGAGGGACAATTTCGAGTGTTCAATCAGCCCGACATGCATGTTTTTGGAATGTCGAGTTCCCGGAGAAAACCCACGCAGGCCCGGGGAGAACATGCAAACTCCACACAGGGAGACCGGAGCCGAGATCGAACCCACAACCTCTGTACTGTGAGGTCGACGCGCTAACCACTGGACCACCGGGCCGCTTATATTCCATCAGCAATTATTTCATATATTCAGGTCCTCAGTCATTCAGATAGATGGATGATTGATGGCCAGATGGATGACGGACAGACCGACGGATGGAGAGTTCCACGGCTGGATAAATGCATACATGGATGTATGATGGACGTATGCATACACGGATGAATAGATAAAGTATATGAATATTTACATGGCTCCATAAATGGTTGGGCTTGTGGAGGAATAGATGATGACATGAACGCATGGATGCGTCGAAGGCCGGTCGGTTGGACGGACGGGCGGGCGGGCGGTCCGGCGTTCAGCGAGACGGGCATTTCAGGCGGCATTTCAAGGCAGCCAAACGGCAAACGTGAAGGGACATCTGTCATTATCACTTAAAACGACTTCACTTGGTGGATGAGCAACAGCGGCACAAAGTCTTCTTTTGGCGCGTTGGCCCGCGAGCGCAGCTTTGACTAATAACTCCTGGCCGGGGCAAGCGCTGGTGACGGATGCGCATGGATGGGATTTATTTGGCGCCGCGTTCCCTTTTTGGCCGGCTGCGGATTCACGTGACCCGCCGTTTCGATTCATGATCAGCCGTTGAGAAACGTGCATTCATCAGCTGTGCAAAGATGATGAGTGTTTATGAATGTGTGGCCTTGAAGTGCGCGAATGCTTTTCAATGAGCGCCAGCACATGCGTGTGTGTGTGTCGCCGCTGTGTTTGTGTGGCAGGAAGACTGTATAAAAAAAGGATTAGCCCGCTATTATGGAAGAGGTGTCGGATGCCTGTCATGGCCCGAAAACATTTGCGCCCCTCCTTGCCATCTCCCTTTAAGCCACGGCGCTTAATCTCCACCCCGAACCGCCTCGGGAAGACTTAACGGCTGTTAGTGATTCGTTATAATGCTTTCAAACCGAAACGCGGCTCCGGTATGCGTTCAGTTCGGAGGCAGGAGCGCTCAAAGCAGCGATGTGCATTCAAGGGGAGGCGCAGCCGAGGATGAAGAAATGAAAAATGAATCATCAATGGCGGTCCCCCCCGCTATTCACAGGGGACTTAATTGCATTCATCGATTAAGACGTGTGTGAGGAGCAAGTTCACGAAATTAACCAAAAATTGAAAAATACATTTTCATTAACAAAATTAAATATTCAAAGTGCTTTAAAAAAAAACGACTTTAATTTCATACTCGAGCTTTCAGGATTTTCTTTCAACGTGTTTATTAAAGTGTTACTCTTTAGCCGTGCAGAAGAAGGAAGGTTATTTACTTGACACCAAGGATTTTGCATGCCATGACTAGTATTCACCGATGTCAAGCACCGATATCTGTAGTACTTTTGACGTATAAAATTTCAATTAACACAAAAAAAAAAATGGACATTTATTTCCTGATACAGATGATGATTGGCTGATGAGTCAAATAACTGCAGTATCGCATCAACTACCGCCAAGGAGGACTTATTCAGTGTCACTTGCTTTGTTTTTTTTTGGGGGTGGGGGGAGGGGGGGGTTGTGTGTCTAAGTATAGCTGGCTGCCTCCACAAATACAGATACCTGAAAATAAGGTATCAGTCCACTGATATCTGGTGTTGGTACTTGCACATCCCTAGCTTCCACAATACATTGACTTTCTTTCGCCCCCTCATGGTGAAAGCGCTGGCTAGTCTCCAAGCGTGGCAGAGAGTCTCTTAAGAAAAACATTTCTGTGTAACAAACCCTCCCCCACAAGGCCGCCGGCATTCGATACCTTGCTGTCCGTGTCTTGTAGCCAGTGATGTCATCAGCCGAAGAGTGTCGTACAGCGTACAGCCGTTAAATATGCAGCCAGTCCTTACACCTGGTTTGAAAAGAGTGGGCCTCTTTTCTGACCTCACGTTTGAAGCAGATCGTTTAGATCCAGCAGAGGATCGCAAAAATTATTTTCAATACATTTTTGTATCATGACTAGTTCAGAGTGACCTCGGGGCGGTAGGACACAGACAAACGTAGATGGAGACTCTCACTACTACTATATTGTGTAAGTAGCATTCAGTCTGGATACTGAACCCATAACTGTAATAATCATTATGCTGTTGTCGACATGTGTTGCTCCGGCATTTGTATTCAAGTTTTCATTACGTTATGGGTTAAAACCACAACACAGATGCTATTCAGTAGATGTCTATTGCGTTTTGCGTTGTTAGCATTAAGTTAACAAGCCTTTCCGAAGTTCAAAGTCATGTGGCGGTTTTAAATAATGTTTCTCTTTTGTTGTATGTTTAGTTTGACAGTTAACCTCAACTGGGCATGGCCATCAACGATCTGAAGCTTCTTTTTCAAAGAATTGTTCACCATGTGCCAAACTGCTGCTGAGTTGATGTCACTTGCCACCACACAGAGCTTGTATCTTTTTTTTTTCCTTGCAAATTAAAAAAAATAAGTAAAAAGTGTCCGACCAACTGTAGCATCTGCCATGTTTGGCTTCCTTCTGGAGCAAAATTTTAGAATGAGCAGATTCCTAGTGAGCACTTGATTCAGGAATTACAGCGAGATACGGTTCAGGGATGAACAACGGCAGCAACCCGTTCGCTCTCATACGCCCACTTCAGTGAGGCGGATTACCATCTGCCTCACCGGACACGCACCTCCCACCAGTGAGAAGGGTTACACCGTTTCAAAAATTCCATTCTATGCGGCGTTACAGGAGACGCCATCAGATGTTTCTTGGGCGCAGTCTTTCTCAATCGCGCCACTCTGCAGCTAATGAGCCTCACGTCGTGCTCAGCTCATAAAGCAAACGCCCCTCATGTTTATTCATCATATGCCAATGAGGGCGCCACTTCAAACGAGGGTCCAAGACTTGCTCTCTTTCGCTTTCTCTCCCTGCCCGAGTTACAGTCGTGGTACTTTGGCTCTTTCGTCTAGGACCTGTCTCGCCGCCAGAACTCCCCCTTTTTATTTACCGCAAAAGCTCTCACGCAGATCAGCAGCTGCAGGCATGCGCAGGCACCTGCGCCGACTTTGGCTCGAGATCAGAGCGAGACCAATTGCGAATTTACCATTCCAACTGCGCGTATGTCACCTGCCCGTCCGTGTCTGTATGCTGAAGGAGGTGAAAAAGGTGTTCTGTGCTTCCTATCTCTCGCCAGCTAATCAATGTGTTGATGGTCAGAAGACCAGAGAGGCTTTGAGTCAACTTTGCCATTCAAGTTCCTCTGCCGCTGGGAGTGAGAGCCCCGGTTGCACCTAAGCCTGCTAGATTAGCCCACAGCCGGAGGAGTTTACACCTTTTCTGCTGAGCTATCGCTTCTTATCGCCTCTTCCCGCACACCGCTACCTCAACTCCCCCCCCCCCCAACCACACCTCCTTTCCCCATCCACTCACGGGAAAACCCCGGAGGACGCACACATCCGCTCATTAGCATCTTTCTGACTTTGGTTTCCTTATAAAAAGGGATGATTGTACAATGCCGTTTTAATATTACAGCCATTGTGGGAAAGTAAATGAGTGTGAATTAGTAATGTGCGTGGCCCGGATCGGAAAGGAAAACACTGCATAATTGTACCTTTTGGGACTTGATAGCTAAGGGGCATCGGTTGTAAGTTCCAATGGTTACCATGTGAACAGCAACCTCCGATGCCGCGGGGCGTGGCGGCGGCGGCGTCGGGTAGAGTTGCATCAGCAAAGTCAACATGAGAACCTTCATCGTGGACTGCATAAGTTGCCATTTCGCAGCTCCCAGTTACACAAGTTAAGTGCGGACCAATCGAGACCACCTGACCAACCGCTCCGCGGGCCATTTAGTGCTGCACAACCCGTCTACCAAGTCGGCGATTTTCCATCGCTGAAAGGGCCTTGGTGAGGAGTTGCCGAATCGGTTTTTGGGGACTCGTCACAGGAGAAAGAAACTGCTAACTACTAGTATACTGAACCAAACCGGATTTCCTGGTGGAAAACAAGAATTCGTCCGTCGGTCTGTACGATTCGTATCCAAACTGTACTGGCGGATGGAAAAGGGGGACATTGAAGGCAAGAATGTTGATTGGAAAAAAATAATAATAAATTTGACTTTTCCGCCTTTCCTCGACGCAGCGCATGACCGTTCAATTGTGCAGGGCCCTGATCAGGCTCGCATTTCTACCACTGGTTGCATAGGGGAACAATTCGGTCTTCGAATCAAGGACTCAAGCGACTAAACGGTTCGAGATTTGGGGGCTCTTAAATTGTGAAGCGTACCACTTGCTCCAAGGCTGAGTATCTGTATGCACCAAGCTCTATACTTTGCTTAATATTTGAGGGCGCTTCTTACATATGAAGTTCCCAAAATATCCAACCCCCAACTGTCGCCGGTGACAGAAGTATCATTCTGTATACGAGTGGACGATTTCACCGAAACACTCTTCCGTCAGTTGACAGAGAAATTCAACGCGGAAATCCGCGCGGTTTGACATCCGCACTGCTCAGGTTTCGCTTGAGCCGAACATGCACCGTGACAAACTCATCCGCGGCGCTTCGTGGAAACGTGACTGCTCTCGAAATGCAATGACGGTCATGGCCGGATTAGGTTTGTAAAAAGCAAAACCGAAAAACCAAGCTAGCATTCAGATAAAGGCTCTAAAATACACCCACAGACACACGCACGCAGACGCGCAAGTCGGCCAATCAAATACATTACAATCTGCCAAGCGGCGCGTCGATGGCCCGGCAAGCCAGCGAGCGCAAATGAAAACACAGGCAGCATGTACGCAGCTGACACACGCCATCAGTCAAAGACCGCCCGCGGCCACCGCGATTACCTGCCGTATGTAAATCCATTGAGCAATAAGGCAAGTTAGCCCTTTACGACGCGCTGCGGTTATTGTCGTCGACAGGGATATCTCCCCAGAGTGCCCGGCGGCCAACTGCAAACGAATCATTATGTTGCGGCGAGGCGAGCGGGTGGAATTGGAAAAAGGAGATGATGTGATCTTCGAGCGGCGCGGAGGACAGCTTTGGGTTTTGCCCTCGTTTGTTCACGCCAGAGAAAGGTTGACGTGGTCGAGTCAACAATGAATCTTCGGCGCCATCTTGAAATTGCTACAGGCTTTTTATTTTTCCCACTTTCTTCCTCGGACAAAAAATAAATAAATAAAAAATACTGTAATAATAATACTTGTGTGGTGTCGCAGTCACGATAGTTAACCTTGAGAAGCATGTAAACAGGCAAGAAAGAAGTTGTGAGCGATCACAAATCCAGCTCGTCAGCCAGTGTTGGAAAAAAAAATAAATGCAAGGGGCGAGAAAAAAAAAAAACACCTCTACAATCTGCATCGTTTTGAGGAACACAAAACTACAAACAAAAGAATGAACATGGTGGCGGTTTTATATGGACTAGCTAGGTGAGGCTGGATGTCAAAAGGACATTTTCTTTTTTTAGAAGGTTGGTTTCCGGTCAGTAGTTAAGAATGGCGATTGGTTGCCGATCGGTAGGTAGGTTGATCGGTCAGGAAATAAGACGGCTGCAGTCGTAGGGATGCAAGGTGAAAAGATCGATCAGGCGAGTGGTAGGAGGCAGAACGGGTCGCTAGCGATGTAGGCAAGCTAGCCGATCAGTCGCTCAAGTGATATTTCACTCCGGTTGAATTTCTGTCAGTCATCCCGGCGGTCGGTAGGTCAGACGCTGAGGCGGGAAGGTAAAACCCTCAAAGCATAGCGTAGATCTTCATAGGAAGGTTTGTTGCCGCTTCCGTCAAGCGTGTCGTTTGTGTTGTGCATTCATGAAATGCGCTACTGTTAAAAAGGCTTTTTTTATAGCGCCGGAAAACCAAAAAGGGACGCGTAGTTTCATTGGATGGCCACGTTATGCTCTCACTACTTTTTATTTCCGTTTAAAAAGAGGGGAAAAAAAAGGTGTATAAAGCAAAGCACCATTAAGTATCGACTGGATAGCAGAGGCCGTGCGCAGGCAGGCATTTAGTAATCTGCACGCAAAATGAAAGCAGAGCTAAACGAAGGGTGAAAAATGGGCTTACGCGACTGCAGGTTTAAAAAAAAATAATTGATTAAAAAAAAACAAAAAAAACATTCATTCATTCATTCCTATATTCCCTTGGGTGTTAAAATATCCAAGTATTTGCCTGTTACCTTTATGAGGTAATAATTACTGCTCATTTCCGCCGGAGGCAAGAAGTGCGAATCAGTTATTTGGGGCTTTAAGTATAATGAAGTGCTGCAACACCTGTTACGTAATACCGACAATCTACACCAAATACCCAATTTGCCGGCTAATACCCGATGCTTAGCGGCTCTCAAGATAAGACAGACGATGTGCTGACTTTTGCATTAGTGGTTACAATGGGGGGGGGGGGGGGGAAAACCGGA